>CM076575.1:425201068-425276364 GCA_034641835.2 Pinus albicaulis | reverse complement strand
GATAGAGGCATGAGGCCTTCAAGGAGTCTTCAAGAGCCAACAATTTTTAGTGATAAAATTTTTTCCTTGGAGGCTCAAAATGTCTTAGCCACCTTTTGGTATAACAAAATATTATAGGTGGCTATCAAGTATTGAAAAGATTGCCTCCACTGTTCAAAAGAGACCTCCTTCTCAGCAGTAAGCTTGTCTTTTCCATCATTCCCTCATCAAGATTTTCATTCTTCATCAACTTGAGAAGAAGGGAATCTCTTGGGACACTTTCATTGCACATCCAGATTTCGCCACTGTTCCTTCATCCCATGCATCTCCTTCACCTTCCACTCAGCATATTTTGCCTTCTTCAAGTAAGCCCATTCCCAAGAAGCTAAAATTTCCCATGATTAGTGAAGAAGAGCATCATAATGAAGAAGAAGAGCACGATGAAGAAGAGTAGCACAATAAGGAAGAGTAGCATGATGAGGAAGAGTAGCACAGTGAGGAAAGGTAGCAAAGTGAAGAAAAACACAGTGATGATATGCAGCACAATGATGAAGAAAAGTGCCATGAAAAAGAGAAAAACAGTGAGGAGGGAAATGATGAGGAAATTGAACAGTTTGATGAGGATATTGGTAGCCCTCACAGCAGCAAAAATGATGAAGATGAAGCCTAAAACATTGAGGAGACAGAGCCTAGAAGTCCTAAAGAAAGCAAGGAAAGAGTAAAGAGGGTAGACCTCAAAAAGACATGCAATATGATAGTCAAAGCATTCATGAAGAAACTCAAAATAGTGGCAAGGATGATGAGGGAAGTAGCAAGGACAAAGAGAAAATAGAGCATGTGCTAGTTGCCTCTCCTAGGCAAGGGGCCATGCTTTCTTCTCCAAAAGTGACAAATCCCCAGACATCAAGGAAAAGAGTGCATCAAACTATAACTCCAAATGTTACTAGGGCCCTTCAAAGCAAGGGGAAGTTTCCCAAGCAACCCATTGTCAAATTACCCAAGAGGAGGAAGGCCAAGAAGGCTACCCAAAGCAAGGGAAAGGAGAAAGAAGAAAGCAGCCATGAGAAGGAGAGGTACTTTGACATAATTCAGATCCAAAGTGACGATAGCGACAATTAGGCCTGAATCCTAGAGTCTCTCTTGATCAATAGAGAAGAAAAAATTCATAATTAGAGGGCAGATCTAGACAGGTCTAGAAACTTCATTCACTTTTTGCAAACACAAAATAAATAGATGAGTGTCCACATGGCGGTATATGAGACACGAGCCATCAAATATCAAAAAGAGGCCTCCAAGGTGCAAATTAAGTTGGAAGAACTCATGGGCAAGTTCAATGATAGCGAAGATGAAGATCAGCCAAGAAGAAAGAGGCCAAGGACCATGGGACTTAGAAGAGCCTTAGAGAAACAAAAGGAGGAAGAAGCTGCCCTTTTCCAATCTTTTCCTCTCACTACTTTGTTCACTCAAGAGATAGAAAACAATTGAGAAGCATGGCTTGAGAGGGTGAATGACCACTTGGAGAAGAAATTGGAAAAATCCAATAGAGATTTGGACCTTCAAAGGAGAATGACTGGGCACTATAAAAAGCTTAATCAATTCACCCGACGGAAATTGAAGGCCACACAGGAAAAGCTCAAGGAAGCTCAAAAGAGGCGCCCAAAACCAAAAATGAAGAAAGACACCTCAAGGCTCCAAATTTTGGCCTCAGCTTCTCAGCATGTTTTTGAAAACCCTTGAGGGTCATGCTCACCAAAATTGGGCGAAATTCAACAAGTTTTGGATTTTTGTTATTTTTGGGCTTTTGGCTAAAACTCGTGGGCATCGCCATTTCTGTTTGGGACATCCTCAAAGGATGAAAATGGTATCATTGGATGCCATAATTTCAGGGGCATATATTCAGCGATTTTCAGATCAATTGAAAATGATTTGGTCCCCCAAAATGGCGAAAAACAGTCACTTTTTCCACACTCTACCCCGTTTATCAGCAAAGTCTATTTTCTAGGTTTTTACACACAGGTCAGTTTTTGACAGAATTTCAGTGATCAGTTTGGAGAAAACTAAGAATTTTCAGAAAATAGACATTCAGATATTTCCAACGAGCCATCATGGGCCTCGTTTCGACATTGGGAAGGCTTCCAAAAGTTTCCCACAAGACATAAGACTTTCTACTGATATTTTTCTTAAGTATTTTTGTGAAAATGCAATCTTCTAAAGTGACTTTTCCTCATGTGTGTTTAGCTATTTTTGGCCATGGTTAGTTATGAAAAGTCAATATATTTTCCTTTTTTAGCATTTTTAGGATATTTCTATAGATATTTTGTGCCTTGGGCTTTGCAAAGCCTCAAGGACAAAATCAGATATTTTTGATGGGCCAATGAGATTGCAAGTTGCACTAGGAGGTTTTCCCTCATCTTGGCCTATATATTCCAAGAGACTTCATTGTAAATAAGGCTGAAATTGATGATATAGAGCAATATATGGTTATACAAGCTTGGAAGAAATACTTGTCTCATGCATTGGATAGTTTCTTGAATGTTTTGGATGATGAAAGAGGACTGCTGTTGGATTCCTTGACTTGGTAAAATGGTATAGTGTCCCTCTCTGTTATGCTTCTTAGTTTTCATACATATTTCATGCTCTTGCTTGCTATAAGATAGTAGAGAATAGATTTGAGACATGCCCTTGGAGGCACCTCAGATTTCCTGTTTCATTATAGCTTCTATGTTTTCTTCCTTCTTAGTCATATCAAAGAAATCTTGATTGCTCTTTGATCACTGAAGAAATTGTTTGCTTGTTTCATTTATGATTTTATGCATGCTAAGTATGATTCACGGTATGCCCTGCTTACTCATGGCTAGTCATAGCTCCACCTCTGAAACCTTTCTTTGATTGTTTGATTGTCATTAGTTGAACCAAGGAGGTCTTGTACTGATCTTGCCCTTTGCCTAAAACTATGCAATCTTACTTCAAAGTGCCCGATAGCTTGAAATACTGTGTCTAGGTGTTTCCTCATAGTGATTTGAGTTATTTGTTTGTCTTAATTGTCTTTCCCCAAAGTCTGATAGCAATTTCCTAAAGTTAGAGAGTCATATATCTCTATGTATTTCTTGAATGTTTATTTCTATGCATTTATCAGTTTATAGTTACATTTCTCATGATTAATGGTTAGCCCTACCATGTTTATGTCAGCTATTGAACTATTTATGTTTGAAATCCTTTGTTATTCACAAATTTAGTGTCCATCCCACTCCATTTTACCCAAAGATCCATTTTACCTTGATCAAATCGGCCCTTCAACATACCTTGTATCACCATCTAAAGCTTTCTTGACCTTTTCGACCCCATAGCCCAGTTGATCTGACATCTTTTTACCTATCTTAGTCTTTGATCAGTTCATCCCTCACAAACCTAAAAACAAAACCAAAAACCTACTTCATAACTAGCCTAAAATCAGAAACACAAGAAGCAAACACACAGATATCCCTTACACAAATAGAGAGAGCCCTCTCTGAGTCCAGGAAGGCTAGGTCCTTGGGCTCCAAAGATTGGTTTGATGTTACACTGTCATTTGGCTTGCCAATCAGCCAAATCATGGGACACTAACAAGGTGGAATATATATAACTTAAAAACATATAAATTTTAAAAGTGAAAAATTGTCCATACTTGTTGTGAACCTGACACATCTCCTAAGGAAGTAGAAGGTACATCTCCTAAGGAAGAAGAAGGTACTGCCATCCCAAAAACATTGATTGGAATCAGAATCTATTAAAACATTTTATTATATATACATGAAAATGTACATGTGTGCACTATTATTTGATTTAAAAATATCAATTTTAAACTACACTAACATTTTCCAACATATCTTGATGGTGTTAGCACTCAAATCTACCTCAGGCTGAAATGAAGTAAAACTCAAGGCTACATCAAACCACGCTCAGCCTCGTAGCTAGCCCTACGAGGACAGGAGAGGGCTCTCTCCGTCAATCTCGAGAAAATAAGCAATAGGATGCGAGATGACTTACGATAGGAACTGATTTTAGGCTAGTAAAGAGATAGGTATGTTTGTTTTTTGGTTTTTTGGGTTTTCGCTGGAGTAATGGGAATACAAAATTTTGGGTCCGGGGATAAGGTCAGACCTTTGCAGAGATCAAGCTGGGGCGAGGTAGGTGATGATCTTGATGCTTCGAATTGAATTTTATGGATAGATTAGACTGACGAGGAGCTGAAGAGGGCAAAGAAGAACTTGGATCCTCTCCAAACAGCTGAAAACATATAGAACTAACTGAATTCAAAGGCTAAGCACCGTAAACAATGGATTCAACCTTAATCACTCATTCAACTTAGTTCAGAAGCATAATGAAACGATGGCATACATTAAACATGAAGAAAATTACAGTAAACAAAGGAGAAACATCATCAAGAACAGAACACCACAAGGATCCCAACAAGTGCCGCAAAACCCCTGATCTTTCCTTAGCCAAAATATGAAAGTATGTACAATAGTATCAAAAGTATCCCAAGAGTCCAACCTCTCCAACCTCTCCAACCTCTGAAAAGGATTGAGAAATTACAATATATAGAGCACTCTAACACCTTTCCCCACCTCTAGGGGTCGAATTCCCTCTTCAGGGATCAGTTTCAACCAATTCTAATCATGGAACTACAATCTAGGCAGCTAACAACTTGCCTCTAAAAGAGAGGAAACTGATCCATTACATGATTTTTTACTCATTTGAGAGTGAATCTTCTAGAAGAGATAAAAACAAGCCAAAGTTACATGCCAAACATGAATTTACATCATAAAAACCAAAGAATTCTATCCATAGGCAAAACTGGTCCAAAATAGGCGAAATACTGAGCTGGCAGCTGAAAACTCAAAAAATTCTCTAGGTGGGTCGCTCCTGAACTGCGTGGGTCGCTCATGTTCCAGGCTGATTTTGAGGTAGCTCCCGACATCAAAATTGAGCTCATGATAGCTCGTTGGAAAGCCCTGGATGTCTACTTTCCAACCCAAGTGGAATTTCTGAATTTGGAGTTGATTTGACCCTCCAAAACCTCATTCTCCCAGAGGTACTTCCTGCTGGTGCAAAAGGTGGCAGCAAGGTGGTTTTCATGGTGTTTTTGAGCTGTTTGACCATCCAGATTTTGTTGAAATTCTAAGTTGACTTCAGAGGATGCATATTTAACCATGAAAAATCCAAAAATGTAAAAATCTCCTCCAGCAAGTGCCTCAAAAAAATGCGAGCGCAAGAGCGCGCGACCCACCTAGCCACAAAACCTGTTTTTTAGACCAAAAATTTGGAAATGACAAAATTTTCTCTGAATTTGCCCAAATTCGGAGCGGAGGTCCTCCATCATGTGTCTTGCTCAGTCAATGAAGCTTCGGCCAAAATCCGAAGTGGATTAGGCCTTTTCCGCCGTCGAAGTGCCTTGCGCAACCTCCTCTTCAAGATCTTCATCCTCGCTTTGCAAACATGCATGCGAGCCCAGTAATGGCCTTTCATGTGGCGAAGCATGTCTTTGTCTCGATTGGCCTTTTCCAACAGCTTCCGCATGTATATTCACTCCGTGAGTGGCGTATCCTTTGGCCGGGGCTCGGGTGTTATATCATTGTCATGATTACAATATATAGATCACTCTAACACCTTTCCCCACCTCTAGGGGTAGAATTCCCTCTTCAGGGATCAGTTTCAACCAATTCTAATCATGGAACTACAATCTAGGCAGCTAACAACTTGCCTCTAAAAGAGTGGAAACTGATCCATTACATGATTTTTTACTCATTTGAGAGTGAATATTCTAGAAGAGATAAAAACAAGCCAAAGTTACATATCAAACATGAATTTACATCATAAAAACCCAAGAATTCTATCCATAGGCAAAACTGGTCCAAAATAGGCGAAATACTGAGCTGGCAGCTGAAAACTCAAAAAAATCTCTAGGTGGGTCGCTCCTGAACTGCGTGGGTCGCTCATGTTCCAGGCTGATTTTGAGGTAGCTCCCGACATCCAAATTGAGATCATGATAGCTCGTTGGAAAGCCCTGGATGTCTACTTTCCAACCCAAGTGGAATTTCTGAATTTGGAGTTGATTTGACCCTTCAAAACCTCATTCTCCCAGAGGTACTTCCTGCTGGTGCAAAAGGTGGCAGCAAGGTGGTTTTCATGGTGTTTTTGAGCTGTTTGACCATCCAGATTTTGTTGAAATGCTAAGTTGACTTTAGAGGATGCATAATTAACCATGAAAAATCCAAAAATGTAAAAATATCCTCCAGCAAGTGTCTCAAAAAAATGCGAGCGCATGAGCGCGCGACCCACGTAGCTGCAAAACCTGTTTTTTAGACCAAAAATTTGGAAATGAAAAAATTTTCTCCGAATTTGCCCAAATTCGGAGCGGAGGTCCTCCATCATGTGTCTTGCTCAGTCAATGAAGCCTCGGCCAAAATCCGAAGTGGATTAGGCCTTTTCCGCCGTCGAAGTGCCTTGCGCAACCTCCTCTTCATGATCCTCATCCTCGCTTTGCAAACATGCATCCGAGCCCAGTAATGGCCTTTCATGTGGCGAAGCATGTCTTTGTCTCGGTTGGCCTTCGCCAACTGACTTCTCTGATGTATATTCACCGGCCCAGGTATACAGGGTGGTCTTTCGGTACCGGGTCATTCTCGGCCCTTTGCTTCTGGATGACTTCCCTCAGCTTCGAGCTAGGAGAGCCCGTATCAACATCAATGACTGTCATATCGGTGTCCCGGCCTCCTGATGGGCCCTCATCATGCATGAGCCTCTTGCCCCTGTCTTGTACCTGTACCTGCACTGGAGAAGAAAGCGATACCCTTTCCACATCACGTGGAGATAATACTCGCCGTGTCGATGAAGTCGGCAGGACCCCTTCCACCTCACGTGGAGATAGTACCCGTCGTGTCGCTGCAAATAAGGCCCTGTGGCCTCGCTGATATGTCTGAACCAAAGGAGTAATGATATGCCCAACCTCAAGCATGTCCAGCTGGTGTGAGGGCTCTCCTGCATCATAAACTGCCTCGGGAGGCTGCTGTGGCACTCTGAAAAAGTCTCTAGAAATGAAATCCTCCCAAGTGATGCCCTGCTCTGCCAACTGATGTGACACCAAGATTTTGATCAAAGCGAAATGATATATACTCCTGTACTGCTGCACTGGGCTCGTCTTCTTCTGCACAAATGTAACCATCCTCTATATGTTGCGGTGTATGAAATACGGAATATTCATCATACGCACCCTTGTGAAGTGCATCAGCAAACGAACATGATATGAGAAAAGACGAGCATACCTGCCCTCACAACTAAAATACTGAATGATGAGCCTCATGAGTGGTGCATACTCATCTCTCAAGAATCGGAATGGAAAGACTCTGCCCAAGTAAGCCACATATCCAGTTTTAATGTATGGCTCATAGTGAAATTTCTCTAACTGCTTACCCTTGCTCCATTCCTCGCCTATGTTCGGTATGCCAGTGGCTTGAGCAATAGTCAAAGGTGATACAATGAAATCAACCCCAGCAAGGTTTACCCGATCACCCTGTAAATGAAGAACAAACAGACGTGCTAATTCACGATGAGGTCGGGTTGTACAACCATCTCACAAAATCTGAAACATGACAAGAATCGAAAACAATCCATAGCTAATGGACATGCCTGCAACCGAGCCAAAGAAGTAGGCTCCTCTCTGCGATGATCACCACTTCTATTTTCTCTGCGGGAACCCCGTGGCACATTACCTTCAGCCACCGAATCACTGCCTGACCCTGGCTCATATTCTGACTCTGTCTCTGACATATCTCTGATCAAGTTTTTGGCAATGTGTACACTGATATGAATGCAGTGAAAACAAAATTAGGATGTATGTTTAACACTCAACCAATATTCCCATCGTCAAAGCACTATCAAGGAATCAAATTATGGATAAAATCTCAGCTTTAAATGGACTGAAAAAGGCACCATCTCTGTTTTGAATGCAAATGAAATTTTGACCAAATAGGAGCAGGCAACCTTCAAAATTTTGAACACATCTAGTCAAAGGATAGCATGGCATTAATAGTAATATGTTTGTCTATGAGTAATGACCATAAAGATTTCAATGGGCCATTTGAAACAAAGACATGAGCATATTTTTACATTGGGCAATGTGACTCAAAGGGTTTAAACGTGGTATAACAATAGCAATAGTTGCAGTGGTATAATGGGTATGAGAGCAAATTGATTTTGATGTTATATGGAAGGCTGGCCATATCACTGTCTTAAACTAGCAAACACATTCTTTCCACCATTCATTTTCATTTCAAATCCTGAAAACAATAATACTATGACTGTGGGGTTTTAAATCCTTCATTTGAATATTGGAAACCACCCATGATGCCACAAATGTGTTGAAAAACATCAGACAATGGATAAAAACCTGTTTGAAGGTAGCTTGAGTCGATTCCAAGCCAAACTGGGCGCGCAAACTGAATTTCAAAACCCTGTGTCTGCGTGGGTCGCGCAGGCTCTGCGTGGGTCGCGCAGCCCAGGTGGGTCGCGCACCTGCAAACCTACACTGCTGAACTGACTCTGCGTGGGTCGCGCAGCCCAGGTGGGTCGCTCTCCCTCAACGTGGGTCGTGCAGCCCCAAAACTCTGTCCACGCACTTCAAAATTCTGAAATCGGCCCTCCACTTTGCAAACACAATTTGGGAGCTATGAAATTGGTTCAAATGAAACTTGTTTGGCTTTTATACATGTCACAAATATCTTCACAATCAGATTTTATTTCAAATCTAATTTCAAACCCATATTACAAATGTTTTTGTAATTTCACTTTTGGCTTTTCAAATACAAACTTCCTTTGGCTTTTTGAGGTCGATACTAATGATTTTGCTGTCTTCTTGCAGGGATATGGCTATCTTGGCTAAGAAAGAGACCAGGGGTCTGCTTTTGACAATGTCTTCATGGCGGAACAATTACAATTTATTACAAAATGATAATGACAAATTTCTAGTTCCAAAACAGAGTTTTGGACTAGAAATATATTTTTTTTTTTAAATGCTGATGATAATAAAAATAGAAATCACAAGTACTGGACTTTCCTCATCTTGCAGGCTTTATGACTAGTATATAAATGACTCAAAAACCCTAGACACCATGACCTAGGACACTTATTGACATTTTTAATGACCATATATATAATGACAATGACTATGAATAATTTTTTGAGGAAATATTTTTAAAATAGCGCTGCAGGTATAAACATGAGGAAACATAGGACGACAGACCCCCTCGTCAGTTCATGGCATGATCCTAGTGAAATGCAACGAAGTGGAGCAAGCGAGACACCTAATAATGAATATGCAAAAGACGAAATGATCACTGACGGAGGGCTGCAAGGGCCGACTCTAACATTGGCTCCAATGGGGATGGTGGCTCCATGGAGATGCCAAGAATGGCAGATCTCTGGGGGAGTCAGACAGTGCCTCTCATCCATTGGGCGATGGAATCATTATTTCAACTGACAAGACAAACTTTGGACAATTTTATTGACTGCAGATTTGACTAATGATAGACTGCAATTTGACCAAAACTGACTAGACTCAAACTGACATGACTTTAAACAAGAAGACTGATAAAACTTAACTTTACAATCTCAAACCAACCAACCTCTATTTCCAGAAATATAGCCTTCGCTCCGGGCCCCAGACTGAAAATGAGAGATCAGTGCACACTTGCAATGAAACAAAAGTAAAATGATATATACAATGACAATGAGATCAGCCGCAAGTACTCAGAAATAATAGCGCTTCAGCAACCGACCATTGATCGGTCCACCAGGACAATCATCTCCATTCATTTCTTTGAGAAGAAATGCATTCTACCCCCGATACGCTGCAATCTTAAACGGTCCCTTCCACAAATTCTCAAATTTGCCGTGCTTTCCCTTGTCTTCATTCCGAGCATCCCATTTCAAAACTACTTCATCCAACTGAAACTTATCTGATTTTTCCTTTCTGTCGTAGATCTTCTTAATGCGCTCCTGCAACTTGAAAGTATTTTGAAATACCTCCTCACGTGTCTGTTGTAAATGAATCATCTCATTAATCCTCCGCTGCATAGGATCCTCTTCACTTCCAGCCTCCTGAAGCAATCTGACCACCGGGACAGCAAGTGAAGTAGGAAAAACCGTATCCGTCCCATACACCAACTCGAAAGGAGACATACCAATAGACCTTTTCTGACTTACCCTATTAGCCCATAATGCATTTACCAACTTTTTGTGCCAAGCCTTCTTGTTGATTTCCAGCAATTTCTTAATGATATTCACCAAGGATTTGTTTGAAGATTCCGCCAAGCCATTCCCTTGCGGATGGTATGCGGTTGAATGTCCCAAGGTAATATTGTACTTAAAACAAAAATCAACCATCCTCTTAGACTTAAAAGCTGCTGCATTATCTGTGATCATTTTACTAGGACACCCAAAGCGTGACAAAATATTGTTTTCAAGGAAAGAGATAATTACCGCATCAGTGGCCTGTCGAGTGGGAATCGCCTCAATCCACTTCGTGAAGTAGTCTGTAGCTGTCAAGATCCATCTATGCTGTCCGGAAGATCCTGGGTGGATTTCTCCGATAAAATCCAATCCCCACTGCTGGAATGGTGCATTAACTTCGATTGGTTTTAGAGGCAAAGGCTGTAGTTTCTGCTTCCCTTCGAAAATTTGACACTCATGACAATTTTTAACAGCCTTGAACACATCAGAAAACAAAGAAGGCCAATAATACCCTGCCCTTAGAATCTTATTTGCTGTGGTCTTCCAAAACAAATGACCTCCACAGTCACCTTTGTGAAAATCCTCCAAAACTCTTTGAGCTTCCTCCTCTACTAAACAATTCAACAACATACCCCCATGGTCTTTCCAATACAACGCAGAATTTAAAATGCAGAATTTAGCAGCTCTTAACTTCAATGTTCTACTCTTATTTCGAGGCATACCAGGCGGTGTAGACAAATTCTGAAGCACATATAAAATGTCAGCGTACCAAGGAGAAGAAACAAAAATATCGGATACCTGAACTGACGTACTTTCCTCATCTTCATCAGACATGGCAGCAATCAAATTTATGTCTAGAGCATGCAGATTTGTTTCAGCCATGAGCTTGGCGAGTCCTTGTCCTTTGATCAACTTGGTTGGTTTAATCTCCACATCGTACTCTAACAATGCAGCGATCCACTTACCTCTTCTTCCTTCTGGATCTGCCTGTACCAAAACATCTTTAACTGCTGCGTTAGGAACATATGTTGTAATATGGGAATGCAATATGTACACATGGAAATCCTTCAAAGCCTTTACAAGCGCAAGTGCTTGTTTCTCAATGATATTATACTTCAATGCCCCATCTCTTATGATCCGACTGAAAAAAGCGATGGGCTTCTCAACTCCATCCCTTTTTTGCATCAAAACAACTGCCAATGTATGCTCAGAAGCGAAAGAAAATAAAATGAAGTCTTGTGTGTAATCGGGGCTGATTAAAATAGGGGCTGAAGAAAGAGCTATCTTTACCAAATTGAATGACTTTACTGCCTCTTCTGTCCATCTTACCTGACTGTCCTTTTTCATCATGTTCGTGATTTCTCTAAGGTGTTCTGCAAGATTGGGAATGAAACGACGCAGAAAATTCATTTTACCATTAAATGACTGTATCTCTTTCTTGTTCCGGGGCTGTTCAATCTGCTGAATGGCTTCAACACGTGCAGGATCAACTCGAATGCCATCTTTCGAGATGATGTGGCCAAGGAGCTTTCCTTCATTCATGGCGAAAAGGCTCTTCTTTGGATTCAGCGAAATGCCATATTTTCTGCACTTCTGGAAAACAATTTTCAGATGATATAAGTGTTCCTCATCAGAATTAGAAAATATAGTTAGATCATCAAGGTAAACAACCAAAAACACATCTTTCTCATTGGAAAAAGCCATGTCCATTGCACGCTGAAAGGTAGCGCCTGCATTCTTTAAACCGAACGGCATCTTTGCGTAATGAAATGTTCCCCAAGGAGTGGTGAACGCAGTCTTGTCACGATCATCTTCCTGCACTAAAATCTGATTATAACCTGAGTATCTGTCGAGTAGTGACATCCTTGATGCTCCAGCTACCCGCTGCAATATGTGATCCATCTTTGGCAGCGGATAATTGTCCTTTAATGATACCTTATTCAGATTTCTGAAGTCAATAGATAAACGGATCTTACCTGTCTTCTTTCTCACGGGCACCAAGTTTGATATCCAATCTGAAAATCGAATAGGCACAATGATTCCTGACTTATACAACCTATTTACCTCTTTTTCGATCGATGGTAGCAGCTTTGGATTGATCCTCCTCAACTTTTGACGAAAATACTTCTGATTTGGTTTGATGGGAATAGTATGCTGGATGATATTGGTATCATATGTTTTAAGATCTGAATAATCCCACGCAAACACATCAGAAAATGAAGATAACAATTTTACGTATTCTGCTCTTACCTTTGGTGACAATGACTTTGACAATTTCACCATCTTGGGATTCTCGGCTGTTCCAATATTTACCTCTTCGACACCTTTCTCTGTTGGCCTCAATGTAGGCTTACGAGCTACATCATCTTGATCAAACAACTCTTCCAAAGGAATCAATCCCTTAGGAATGATGTTATCCTTCAGTTGCAGCACATCCATTTGATTTATCTGAATATCATCAATACCATCATCAAATTCTATATCTATGGAGGTATCTTTAAACTTGCCCTTATTCTGCAGAAATTCACTAATCTCCTCATCATCCTCAAAAACCTGCCAACATCGCTGATTGTCTGGAACGGTGGGTCGGTGTTTCACATGTATCTCAAACTTGTTGCTGGAATTCATTGGAATCTTAAGATTGCTTGCTGCCTTAGCAAGTCCATCAGCAACACCATTTTGTATGCGGGGCACACATGTTAAAGTATAATCAGAAAATAACTTCAGAATATCCAAAACTGCATTTCGGTAAGCCCTCATGCGAGGATGCTTAGCCTGAAACTCACCTTTAACTTGCTTTATCACTAATTCTGAATCACCATATACAGCAATCCTTTTCGCATTCAGCTTCTTGAGAATCTTAAGGCCAGCAATAAGAGCCTCGTATTCCGCTTCATTATTAGAACAATCGAATGCAAGCTTGTAAGAACACACTCTCACATTGCTCAGAACTTTATCAGGAGCGAAAACTGGACTTCGAATCCACGCACCAATCCCAGCACCATCGCTGCCCACTGCACCATCAAAATCCATGGTCCAAAGACCATTTTCATCGTCCTCTAAATGCTGAAACTGTGTCGGCTCTGTTTTTCCTGTTTGCTGCCCATTGCCTTCAGCTGATTGCTCCAAAACAGCTTGTTTATCTCTTCTTTCCTTTTGCAAAACTTCTCTGAAATTCTCATTTATTTCTGGTATGTCTTCTGCCTGAACTAATTGACTTTCTACATCATTAAAACTATCAGCAAGCAACACAAACGACTCTAAATCAGTATGTACATAGTTCACAGGATGATTGACTGGCTTCTCTTTGCTAGTTATCATGTATTTCATCTTCTGCTCACGATACAACTTTCTCATTTGACCGAAGACTGGAATTGTAGCATAAGAGAAATCTAATTGAAGTGTACCTTTCAACTTTGCCCCCCAAGATCTTGCAAGGAGCATCCCGAAACGTGGAGGAATGTCGGCAACCACCACATCCATCAAAACATTCTTCGCTGGAATTTGATCTAAACTTACCACCAAATCTTTGATGAGTCCTATACACTTTACCCGGCTGGAATCGAATGAATACAAATCATGATACTCTCTTGTAATGTCTAATCCCAACTTTTCCATGATTGCCTTTGGCATCGAATTGTGCGAAGCACCCGAATCGAGCATAGCATTATGCAATATATATTCATGCAACCTCAAACTGATGTAAAAAGGAGGAACATTACTGTCAGGAGACTCACCATTTAATGCAGGCCCAAAAATCAATTCCGGCTGATCATCCTCAACATTCACTGTGTCAATCATTGGATCAAAGTTCAGAATTTTGGTGACTTGACTACGGTAGCTGCTGTTATTCATAATCTCCGTCAAAGGAATGGATATTTTCAGTTTGGAAATTTCATTTTCCAAGCTAAATGCTGAAACCTTCTCGACCTCTTTAACTGGAATTTCCTTCCTTTCGGCCTTGTCTTTCACTATACTTGACTGATTTACCATCTCAGCTGATGATACTTTACTTGCTGCGGGGTCAATTGTCTCTTTCCCTCTTTTCTGTGGTATTGGTGAATCTGTCTTCGGTGCTGAAGCTTCCTTTCTTTTCTGAATGGGATTTATAGGCATATCTCGATTTCTCAATGAATATTGTTTCTGCTGAGCAGTCAATGCATTCAAATATCCTCTTTGGTATTCATCTGACTCTTCTTCTAAATCAGCATCATTTG
This sequence comes from Pinus albicaulis, assembly GCA_034641835.2. Taxonomy (NCBI): domain Eukaryota; kingdom Viridiplantae; phylum Streptophyta; class Pinopsida; order Pinales; family Pinaceae; genus Pinus; species Pinus albicaulis. The sequence continues at coordinate 425,261,899 of CM076575.1, read as the reverse complement.
TTAGGATAAAATCCTCATCTTTCTGAACAACTGAACTTTCACCATACTCCTCTTCCTCGGTAATATAAATAGGCAAATCATCAGGAGTGAAGAAATGATTTTGCTCACCTGACACATCATCATCATCATCGGAATCATGACTTACAAAATTCTGCAAAAGAGGAGTCTTAACTTGCTGTTGGGCTGCTGGCTCTTGAGCTCTTTGTTCACGCTGTTTAATTCTGAATTGTGGCTGCTGCTGGCCACGGAAATTTGGGTTCCGAAACTGTGTTTCTGCTTTGTCAAGATTTATTCTTCTTAAAGCCTTTTCCAACTCACGAGCTAAGTGCTGTTCTGATATAGATGTAGAAGGCTCTTCCTTTATTGTCACTCTTTTCTCTGCTTTCACCCGTGCTCTTTTATCATTCAGATTTGCCTCAACACTAACAGCGACCTTCTGCATATCTTCTAAAGTAGGTGGATCTCTATCACGAAGGGAATAAGCCATCTCTGGATCAAAGCCATCCGGGAATTTAAGGAGAGCAGACTTTTTGGACGGTCTCAAATCATCTGGAATAGCATTATACACTGTATTGAATCTAATGATATAATCCTGAATAGACTCACCAGGATTACGTTTGAGATTTGTATATTCTGAAGTAATCTGCAGCGGATCCTTTTTCATCTCCCATCGGTCTAAAAACTGCCTCTGAAGTTCTGCCAATGTATCTATGCTTCTTTGTGGCAAGGCTCTGAACCATTTCCGTACCTCTCCTCCAAAAGTTTGCACAAAAAGCCTCATGGTCACATTTTCTTCATCAATCTCGAAACGATCAAAGAAATCTGCCATATTGTCTACATGCTGTTGTGCAGGAAGACTCTGTGGAGTGCCATCAAATGTCGGGATCTTACTCTGATAGTCTGCAGGCATATCATTCAACTGCTGGGGTAACACAAGAGGTGCAAAACGAGCAGCCATAGCTCTTGGTGGATTGAAAACAATCTGTTGTCGAGGAGATACAGGAGGAGTAGGAGCAGTAGGTCTATGAGATGTATTCAATGGAAACGGAGAAAGTACTATTGATTGCTGATCAGAAAACTCAGGCTGAACCGGAATGGTAGGGACAAAAGGAGGTTCAGTAGGGATCCGTGAACTTGATGCAATTTCAGATGGGTCAAGAACTTGTGAAGCAGATTCAGTAAATTCAAAAGTGTTAGTATCCTCAATAGAACTTTGCAGCTGTCTATCCAGGTATTGTGAAACAAATCTATATTGCAAATCTTCAGTAAACAATGGATCTGGGACTAATCTTGACAATTCAGTTTCGGAAAAATTCACAAACAATGATGTTTCAAACCGTGCATCAAAGGGGATTTCATCAACATATATGATTTTGACAGGACAGGATGCAGATCGGGTAAGCACTCTGGAACTCTCAAAACTCAATTGGCTTTCTCTTTCAGAACTCTCTTGGCTCCCTTGTTTTCTAAGGGTCCTTGGAATCAGATTCGGATTTTCGAATATTGTTGGTGGATCAGGGTCAGGATTCGCCCTAGTATTTCTTCTTGAAGCCAGTGTATTAATCTTCTCGGAAAACAAAAATTACAAGGAACACAATCAATTATTTTCAGCCTTTCGACTTCTAGACTCAATCATCCAAAAGGTATAGAACGAATAAGTATACTGGGGTGATTTACAAATCAAGTACTGAACACACAAGCTTACCGGAGATCGACTGAAGCAGCGTTTATCTACTTCCGCTTATGCATAACAAAGGCGTTTCGAAAGCTACCTGGCGTGACTTCAGACTCCGTCTAAGACTCGTGGAACAAACACATCAACAAGCAAACCATTGAGATGTTTTCCCCAGTATGGTCGCCACTATGTTAGCACTCAAATCTACCTCAGGCTGAAATGAAGTAAAACTCGAGGCTACATCAAACCACGCTCAGCCTCGTAGCTAGCCCTACGAGGACAGGAGAGGGCTCTCTCCGTCAATCTCGAGAAAATAAGCAATAGGATGCGAGATGACTTACAATAAGAACTGATTTTAGGCTAGTAAAGAGATAGGTATGTTTGATTTTTGGTTTTTTGGGTTTTCGTTGGAGTAATGGGAAAACAAATTTTGGGTCCGGGGATAAGGTCAGACCTTTGCAGAGTTCAAGCTGGGGCGAGGTAGGTGATGATCTTGATGCTTTAAATTGGATTTATGGATAGATTAGACCGACGAGGAGCTGAAGAAGGCAAAGAAGAACTTGGATCCTCTCCAAACAGCTGAAAACATATAGAACTAACTGAATTCAAAGGCTAAGCACTGTAAACAATGGATTCAACCTTAATCACTCATTCAATTTAGTTCAGAAGCATAATGAAAGGATGGCATACATTAAACATGAAGAAACTTACAGTAAACAAAGGAGAAACATCATCAAGAACGGAACACCACAAGGATCCCAACAAGTGCCGCAAAACCCCTGATCTTTCCTTAGCCAAAATATGAAAAGTATGTACAATAGTATCAAAAGTATCCCAAGAGTCCAACCTGTAGAATGCCTCAGAAATTACAATATATAGATCACTCTAACCCCTTTCCCCACCTCTAGGGGTCAAATTCCCTCTTCAGGGATCAGTTTCAACCAATTCTAATCATGGAACTACAATCTAGGCAGCTAACAACTTGCCTCTAAAAGAGTGGAAACTGATCCATTACATGATTTTTTACTCTTTTGAGAGTGAATCTTCTAGAAGAGATAAAAACAAACCAAATTTACATGCCAAACATGAATTTACATCATAAAAACCCAAGAATTCTATCCATAGGCAAAACTGGTCCAAAATAGGCGAAATACTGAGCTGGCAGCTGAAAACTCAAAAAAATCTCTAGGTGGGTCGCTCCTGAACTGCGTGGGTCGCTCATGTTCCAGGCTGATTTTGAGGTAGCTCCCGACATCCAAATTGAGCTCATGATAGCTAGTTGGAAAGCCCTGGATGTCTACTTTCCAACCCAAGTGGAATTTCTGAATTTGGAGTTGATTTGACCCTCCAAAACCTCATTCTCCCAGAGGTACTTCCTGCTGGTGCAAAAGGTGGCAACAAGGTGGTTTTCATGGTGTTTTTGAGCTGTTTGACCATCCAGATTTTGTTGAAATGCTAAGTTGACTTCAGAGGATGCATAATTAACCATGAAAAATCCAAAAATGTAAAAATCTCCTCCAGCAAGTGTCTCAAAAAAATGCGAGCGCATGAGCGCGCGAACCACGTAGCTGCAAAACCTGTTTTTTAGACCAAAAATTTGAAAATGACAAAATTTTCTCCGAATTTGCCCAAATTCGGAGCGAAGGTCCTCCATCATGTGTCTTGCCCATTCAATGAAGCCTCGGCCAAAATCCGAAGTGGATTAGGCCTTTTCCGCCGTCGAAGTGCCTTGCGCAACCTCCTCTTCATGATCCTCATCCTCGCTTTGCAAACATGCATGCGAGCCCAGTAATGGCCTTTCATGTGGCGAAGCATGTCTTTGTCTCGATTGGCCTTCGCCAACAGCTTGTCCAGATGTATATTCACCCGCGTGAGCCTTCGCAATTGGTCTTTCGGCTGGTCATTCTCGGCCCTTTGCTCCTGGATAACTTCCCTTAGCTTCGAGCTAGGAGAGCCCGTATCAATATCAATGACTGTCATATCGGTGTCCCGGCCTCCTGATGGGCCCTCATCATGCATGGGCCTCTTGCCCCTATCTTGTACCTGTACCTGCACTGGAGAAGAAAGCGAGACCCTTTCCACATCACGTGGAGATAATACTCGCCGTGTCGATGAAGTCGGCAGGACCCCTTCCACTTCACGTGGAGATAATACCCGCCGTGTCGCAGCAAATAAGGCCCTGTGGCCTCGCTGATATGTCTGAACCAAAGGAGTGATGATATGCTCAACCCCAAGCATGTTCGGCTGGTGTGAGGGCTCTCCTGCATCATGAACTGCCTCGGGAGGCTGTTGTGGCACTCTGAAAAAGTCTCTAGAAATGAAATCCTCCCAAGTGATGCCCTGCTCTGCCAACTGATGTGACACCAAGATTTTGATCAAAGCGAAATGATATATACTCCTGTACTGCTGCACTGGGCTCGTCTTCTTCTTCACAAATGTAACCATCCTCTCTATGTTGCGGTGTATGAAATACGGAATATTCATCATACGCACCCTTGTGAAGTGCATCAGCAAACGAACATGATATGAGAAAAGACGAGCATACCTGCCCTCACAACTAAAATACTGAATGATGAGCCTCATGGGTGGTGCATACTCATCTCTCAAGAATCTGAATGGAAAAACTCTGCTCAAGTAAGCCACATATCCAGTTTTAATGTATGGCTCATAGTGAAATTTCTCTAACTGCTGACCCTTGTTCCATTCCTCGCCCATGTTCGGTATACCAGTGGCTTGAGCAATAGTCAAAGGTGACACAATGAAATCAACCCCAGCAAGGCTTACCCGATCACCCCGTAAATGAAGAACAAACATACGTGCTAATTCACGATGAGGTCGGGTTTGTACAACCATCTCACAAAATCTGAAACATGACAAGAATCGAAAACAATCCATAGCTAATGGACATGCCTGCAACCGAGCCAAAGAAGTAGGCTCATCTCTGCGATGATCACCACTTCTATTTTCTCTGCGGGAACCCCGTGGCACATTACCTTCAGCCACCGAATCACTGCCTGACCCTGGCTCATATTCTGACTCTGTCTCTGACATATCTCTGATCAAGTTTTTGGCAATGTGTACACTGATATGAATGTCGTGAAAGCAAAATTAGGATGTATGTTTAACACTCAACCAATATTCCCATCGTCAAAGCACTATCAAGGAATCAAATTATGGATAAAATCTCAGCTTTAAAAGGACTGAAAAAGGCACCATCTCTGTTTTGAATGCAAATGAAATTTTTACCAAATAGGAGCAGGCAACCTTCAAAAGTTTGAACACATCTAGTCAAAGGAGAGCATGGCATTAATAGTAATATGTTTGTCTATGAGTAATGACCATAAAGGTTTCAATGGGCCATTTGAAACAAAGACATGAACATATTTTTACATTGGGCAATGTGACTCATTACAAACATGGGCAATGTGACTCAAAGGGTTTAAACATGGTATAACAATAGCAATGGTTGCAGTGGTATAATGGGTATGAGAGCAAATTGATTTTGATGTTATATGGAAGGCTGGCCATATCACTGCCTTAAGATAGCAAACACATTCTTTCCACCATTCATTTTCATTTCAAACCCTGAAAACAATAATACTATGACTGTGGGGTTTTAAATCCTTCATTTGAATATTGTAAACCACCCATGATGCCACAAATGCGTTGAAAAACATCAAACAATGGATAGAAACCTGTTTGAAGGTAGCTTGAGTCGATTCCAAGCCAAACTGGGCGCGCAAACTAAATTTCAAAACCCTGTGTCTGCGTGGGTCGCGCAGGCTCTGCTTGGGTCGCGCAGCCCAGGTGGGTCGCGCACCTGCAAACCTACACTGCTGAACTGACTCTGCGTGGGTCGCGCAGCCCAGGTGGGTCGCTCTCCCTCAACGTGGGTCGCGCAGCCCCAAAACTCTGTCCACGCACTTCAAAACTCTGAAATCGGCCCTCCACTTTGCAAACACGATTTGGGAGCTATGAAATTGGTTCAAATGAAAATTGTTTGGCTTTTATACATGTCACAAATATCTTCACAATCAGATTTTATTTCAAATCTAATTTCAAACCCATATTACAAATGTTTTTGTAATTTTCACTTTTGGCTTTTTCAAATACAAACTTCCTTTGGCTTTTTTGAGGTCGATACTAATGATTTTACTGTCTTCTTGCAGGGATATGACTATCTTGGCTAGAGAAAAGACCAGGGGTCTTCTTTTGACAATGTTTTCATGGCGGAACAATTACAATTTATTACAAAATGATAATGACAAATTTCTAGTTCCAAAACAGAGTTTTGGACTAGAAATATATTTTTTTTTAAATGCTGATGATAATAAAATAAAAATCACAAGTGCTGGACTTTCCTCACCTTGCAGGCTTTATGAATAGTATATAAATGACTCAAAAACCCTAGACACCAAGACCTAGGACACTTATTGACATTTTTAATGACCATATATATAATGACAATAACTATGAATAATTTTTTGAGGAAATTTTTTTAAAATAGCGCTGCAGGTATAAACATGAGGAAACATAGGACGACAGACCCCTTCGTCAGTTCATGGCATGATCCTAGTGAAATGCAATGAAGTGGAACAAGCGAGACACCTAATAATGAATATGCAAAAGACAAAATGATCACTGACGGAGGGCTGCAAGGACCGACTCTAACATTGGCTCCAATGGGGATGGTGGCTCCATGGAGATGCCAAGAACAGCAGATCTCTGGGGGAGTCAGACGGTGCCTCTCATCCATTGGGCGATGGAATCATTATTTCAACTGACAAGACAAACTTTGGACAATTTTATTGACTGCAGATTTGACTAACGATAGACTGCAATTTGACCAAAACTGACTAGACTCAAACTGACTTGACTTTAAACAAGAAGACTGATAAAACTTAACTTTACAATCTCAAACCAACCAACCTCTATTTCCAGAATTATAGCCTTCGCTCCGGGCCCCAGACTAAAAATGAGAGATCAGTGCACACTTGTAATGAAACAAAAGTAAAATGATATATACAATGACAATGAGATCAGCAGCAAGTACTCAGAAATAATAGCGCTTCAGCAACCGACCATTGATCGGTCCACCAGGACAATCATCTCCATTCATTTCTTTGAGAAGAAATGCATTATGCCCCCGATACGCTGCAATCTTAAACGGTCCCTTCCACAAATTCTCAAATTTGCCGTGTTTTCCCTTGTCTTCATTCCGGGCATCCCATTTCAAAACTACTTCATCCAACTGAAACTTATCTGATTTTGCCTTTCTGTCGTAGATCTTCTTAATGCGCTCCTGCAACTTGAAAGTATTTTGAAATACCTCCTCACGTGTCTGCTGTAAATGAATCATCTCATTAATCCTCTGCTGCATAGGATCCTCTTCACTTCCAGCCTCCTGAAGCAATCTGACCACCGGGACAGCAAGTGAAGTAGGAAAAACCGTATCCATCCCATACACCAACTCGAAAGGAGACATACCAATAGACCTTTTCTGACTTACCCTATCAGCCCATAATGCATTTACCAACTTTTTGTGCCAAGCCTTCTTGTTGATTTCCAGCAATTTCTTAATGATATTTACCAAGGATTTGTTTGAAGATTCCGCCAAGCCATTCCCTTGCGGATGGTATGCGGTTGAATGTCCCAAGGTAATATTGTACTTAAAACAAAAATCAACCATCCTCTTAGACTTAAAAGCTGCTGCATTATCTGTGATTATTTTACTAGGACACCCAAAGCGTGACAAAATATTGTTTTCAAGGAAAGAGATAATTACTGCATCAGTGGCCTGTCGAGTGGGAATCGCCTCAATCCACTTTGTGAAGTAGTCTGTAGCTGTCAAGATCCATCTATGCTGTCCGGAAGATGCTGGGTGGATTTCTCCGATAAAATCCAATCCCCACTGTTGGAATGGTGCATTAACTTCGATTGGTTTTAGAGGCAAAGGCTGTAGTTTCTGCTTCCCTTCGAATATTTGACACTCATGACAATTTTTAACAGCCTTGAACACATCAGAAAACAAAGAAGGCCAATAATACTCTGCCCTTAGGATCTTATTCGCTGTGGTCTTCCAAAACAAATGACCTCCACAGTCACCTTTGTGAAAATCCTCCAAAACTCTTTGAGCTTCCTCTTCTACCAAACAATTCAACAACATACCTCCAGGGTCTTTCCAATACAATGCAGAATTCAAAATGTAGAATTTAGCAGCTCTTAACTTCAATGTTCTACTCTTATTTCGAGGCATACCAGGCGGTGTAGATAAATTATAAAGCACATATAAGATGTCAGCATACCAAGGAGAAGAAACAAAAATATCGGATACCTGAACTGATGTACTTTCCTCTTCTTCATCAGACATGGCAGAAATCAAATTTATGTCTAAAGCATGCAGATTTGTTTCAGCCATGAGCTTGGTGAGTCCTTGTCCTTTGATCAGCTTGGTCGGTTTAATTTCCACATCATACTCTAGCAACGCAGCGATCCACTTACCTCTTCTTCCTTCTGGATCTGCCTGTACCAAAACATCTTTAACTGTTGCGTTAGGAACATATGCTGTAATGTGGGAATGCAATATGTACACACGGAAATCCTTCAAAGCCTTTACAAGCGCAAGTGCTTGTTTCTCAATGATATTATACTTCAATGCCCCATCTCTTATGATCCGACTGAAAAAAGCGATGGGCTTCTCAACTCCATCCCTTTTTTGCATCAAAACAGCTGCCAATGTATGCTCAGAAGCGAAAGAATATAAAATGAAGTCTTGTGTGTAATCGGGGCTGATTAAAATAGGGGCTGAAGAAAGAGCTATCTTTACCAAATTAAATGACTTTACTGCCTCTTCTGTCCATTTTACCTGACTGTCCTTTTTCAACATGTTCGTGATTTCTCTAAGGTGCTCTGCAAGATTGGGAATAAAACGACGCAGAAAATTCATTTTACCATTAAATGACTGTATCTCTTTCTTATTCCGGGGCTGTTCAATCTGCTGAATGGCTTCAACACGTGCGGGATCAACTCGAATGCCATCTTTCGAGATGATGTGGCCAAGGAGCTTTCCTTCATCCATGGCGAAAAGGCTCTTCTTTGGATTCAGCGAAATGCCATATTTTATGCACTTCTGGAAAACAATTTTCAGATGATATAAGTGTTCCTCATCAGAATTAGAAAATACAGTTAGATCATCAAGGTAAACAACCAAAAACACATCTTTCTCATTGGCAAAAGCCATGTCCATTGCACGCTGAAAGGTAGCGCCTGCATTCTTTAAACTGAACGGCATCTTTACGTAATGAAATGTTCCCCAAGGAGTGGTGAACGCAGTCTTGTCACGATCATCTTCTTGCACTAAAATCTGATTATAACCTGAGTATCCATCGAGTAGTGACATCCTTGATGCTCCAACTACTCGCTGCAATATGTGATCCATCTTTGGCAGCGGATAATTGTCCTTTAATGATACCTTATTCAGATTTCTGAAGTCAATACATAAACGGATCTCACCTGTCTTCTTTCTCATGGGCACCAAGTTTGATATCCAATCTGAAAAATGAATAGGTACAATAATTCCTGACTTATACAACCTATTTACCTCTTTCTCGATCGATGGTAGCAGCTTTGGATTGATCCTCCTCAACTTTTGACGAAAAGGCTTCTGTTTTGGTTTGATGGGAATAGTATGCTGGATGATATTGGTATCATATGTTTTAAGATCTGAATAATCCCACGCAAACACATCAGAAAATGAAGATAACAATTTCACATATTCTGCTCTTACCTTTGGTGACAATGACTTTGACAATTTCACCATATTGGGATTCTCAGCTGTCCCAATATTTACCTCTTCGACACCTTTCTCTGTTGGCCTCAATGTAGGCTTACGAGCTACATCATCTTGATCAAACAACTCTTCCAAAGGAATCAATCCCTTAGGAATGATGTTATCCTTTAGTTGCAGCACATCCATTTGATTTATCTGTATGTCATCAATACCATCATAAAATTCAGTATCTATGGAGGTATCTTTAAACTTACCCTTATTCTGCAGAAATTCACTAATCTCCTCATCATCCTCAAAAACTTGCCAACATCGCTGATTGTCTGGAACGGTGGGTCGATGTTTCACATGTATCTCAAACTTGTTGCTGGAATTCATTGGAATTTTAAGATTGCTTGCTGCCTTAGCAAGTCCATCAGCAACACCATTTTGTATGCGGGGCACACATGTTAAAGTATAATCAGAAAATAACTTCAGAATATCCAAAACTGCATTTCGGTAAGCCCTCATGCGAGGATGCTTAGCCTGAAACTCACCTTTAACTTGCTTTATCACTAATCCTGAATCACCATATACCGCAATCCTTTTCGCATTCAGCTTCTTGAGAATCTTAAGACCAGCAATAAGAGCCTCGTATTCCGCTTCATTATTAGAACAATCGAATGCAAGCTTGTAAGAACACACTCTCACATTGCTCGGAACTTTATCGGGAGCGGAAAATGGACTTCGAATCCACACACCAATCCCAGCACCATCGCTGCCCACTGCACCATCAAAATCCATGGTCCAAAGACCATCTTCATCGTCCTCTAAATGTTGAAACTGTGCCGGCTCTGTTTTTCCTGTTTGCTGCCCATTGTCTTCAGCTGATTGCTCCAAAACAGCTTGTTTTTCTCTTCTTTCTTTTTGCAAAACTTCTCTAAAATTCTCATTTATTTCTGGTATGTCTTCTGCCTGAACTAATTGACTCTCTACGTCATTAAAACTATCAGCAAACAACACAAACGACTCTAAATCAGTATGTACATAGTTCACAGGATGATTGACTGGCTTCTCTTTGCTAGTTATCATGTATTTCATCTTCTGCTCACGATACAACTTTCTCATTTGACCGAAGACTGGAATTGTAGCATAAGATAAATCTAATTGAAGTGTACCTTTCAACTTTTCCCCCCAAGATCTTGCAAGGAGCATCCCGAAACGTGGAGGAATGTCAGCAACCACCACATCCATCAAAACATTCTTTGCTGGAATTTGATCCAAACTTACCACCAAATCTTTGATGAGTCCTATACACTTTACCCGGCTGGAATCGAATGAATACAAATCATGATACTCTCTTGTAATATCTAATCCCAACTTTTCCATGATTGCCTTTGGCATCAAATTGTGTGAAGCGCCCGAATCGAGCATAGCATTATGCAATATATATTCATGCAACCTCAAACTGATGTAAAAAGGAGGAACATTACTGTCAGGAGACTCACCATTTAATGCAGGCCCAAAAATCAATTCCGGCTGATCATCCTCAACATTTACCGTGTCAATCATTGGATCAAAGTTCAAAATTTTGGTGACTTGACTACGGTAACTGCTGTTCTTCATAATCTCCGTCAAAGGAATGGATATTTTCAGTTTTTAAATTTCATTTTCCAAGCTAAATGCTGAAACCTTCTCGACCTCTTTAACTAGAATTTCCTTCCTTTCAGCCTTGTCTTTCACTATACTTGACTGATTTACCTTCTCAGCTGATGATACTTTACTTGCTGCGGGGTCAATTGTCTCTTTCCCTCTTTTATGTGGTATTGGTGAATCTGTCTTCGGTGCTGAAGCTTCCTTTCTTTTCTGAATGGGATTTATAGGCACATCTCGATTTCTCAATGAATACTGTTTCTGCTGAGCAGTCAATGCATTCAAATATCCTCTTTGGTATTCATCTGACTCTTCTTCTAAATCAGCATCATTTGTTAGGATAAAATCCTCATCTTTTTGAACCACTGAACTTTCACCATACTCCTCTTCCTCAGTAATATAAATAGGCAAATCATCGGGAGTGAAGAAATGATTTTGCTCACCTGACACATCATCATCATCATCGGAATCATGACTCACAAAATTCTGCAAAAGAGGAGTCTTAACCTGCTGTTGGGCTGCTGGCTCTTGAGCTCTTTGTTCACGCTGCTTAATTCTGAATTATGGCTGCTGCTGGCCACGGAAATTTGGGTTCCGAAACTGTGTTTCTGCTTTGTCAAGATTTATTCTTCTTAAAGCCTTTTCCAACTCACGAGCTAAGTGTTGTTCTGATATAGATGTAGAAGGCTCTTCCTTTATTGTCACTCTTTTCTCCGCTTTCAACCGTGCTCTTTTATCATTCAAATTTGCCTCAACACTAACAGCGACCTTCTGCATATCTTCTAAAGTAGGTGGATCTCTATCACGAAGGGAATAAGCCATCTCCGAATCAAAGCCATCCAGGAATTTAAGGAGAGCAGACTTTTTGGAGGGTCTCAAGTCATCTGGAATAGCATTATACATTGTATTGAATCTAATGATATAATCCTGAACAGACTCACCAGGATTACGTTTGAGGTTTGTATATTCTGAAGTAATCTGCAACGGATCCTTTTTCATCTCCCATCGGTCTAAGAACTGCCTCTGAAGTTCTGCCAATGTATCGATGCTTCTTTGTGGCAAGGCTCTGAACCATTTCCGTACCTCTCCTCCAAAGGTTTGCACAAAAAGCCTCATAGTCACATTTTCTTCATCAATCTCGAAACGATCAAAGAAATCTGCCATATTGCCTACATGCTATTGTGCAGGAAGACTCTGTGGAGTGCCATCAAATGTCGGGATCTTACTCTGATAGTCTGCGGGCATATCATTCAACTGCTGGGGTAACACAAGAGGTGCAAAACGAGCAGCCATAGCTCTTGGTGGATTGAAAACAATCTGTTGTCGAGGAGATACAGGAGGAGTAGGAGCAGTAGGTCTACGAGATGTATTCAATGGAAACGGAGAAATTACTATTGATTGCTGATCAGAAAACTCAGGCTGAACCGGAATGGTAGGGATAAAGGGAGGCTCAGTAGGGATCCGTGAACTTGATGCAATTTTAGATGGGTCAAGAACTTGTGAAGCAGATTCAGTAAACTCAAGAGTGTTAGTATCCCCAATAGAACTTTGCAACTGTTTATCCAGGTAATGTGAAACAAATCTATATTGCAAATCTTCAGTAAACAATGGATCTGGAACTAATCTTGACAATTCGGTTTCGGAAAAATTTACAAACAAGGATGTTTCAAACCGTGCATCAAAAGGGATTTCATCAACATATATGATTTTCACAGGACAGGATGCGGATCGGGTAAGCAATCTGGAACTCCCAAAACTCAATTGGCTTTCTCTTTCAGAACTTTCTTAACTTCCTTGTTTTCTAAGGGTCCTCGGAATCAGATTTGGATTTTCGAATATTGTTGGTGGATCAGGGTCAGGATTCCCCCTAGTATTCCTTCTTGAAGCCAGTGTATTGATCTTCTCGGGATAAATTTCAAAGAACATAGTCAATTATTTTCAGCCTTTCGACTTCTAGACTCAATCATCCAAAGGGTCTAGAACGAATAAGTATAATGGGGTGATTTACAGATCAAGTACTGCACACACAAGCTTACCGGAGATCGACTGAAGCAGCATTTATCTACTTCCGCTTATGCATAACAAAAGCGTTTCGAAAGCTACCTGGCGTGACTTCAGACTCCGTCTAAGACTCATGGAACAAACACATCAACAAGCAAACCATTGAGATTTTCCCCAGTATGGTCGACTATGTTAGCACTCAAATCTACCTCAGGCTGAAATGAAGTAAAACTCAAGGCTACATCAAACCACGCTCAGCCTCGTAGCTAGCCCTACGAGGACAGGGGAGGGCTCTCTCCGTCAATCTCGAGAAAATAAGCAATAGGATGCGAGATGACTTGCAATAAGAACTGATTTTAGGCTAGTAAAGAGATAGGTATGTTTGATTTTTGGTTTTTTGGGTTTTCGCTGGAGTAATGGGAAAACAAAAATTTTGGGTCCGGGGATAAGGTCAGACCTTTGCAGAGTTCAAGCTGGGGCGAGGTAGGTGATGATCTTGATGCAATAAATTGGATTTATGGATAGATTAGACCGACGAGGAGATGAAGAGGGCAAAGAAGAACTTGGATCCTCTCCAAACAGCTGAAAACATATAGAACTAGCTGAATTCAAAGGCTAAGCACAGTAAACAATGGATTCAACCTTAATCACTCATTCAAACTTAGTTCAGAAGCATAATGAAAGGATGGCAACATTAAACAAGAAGAAACTTACAGTAAACAAAGGAGAAACATCATCAAGAACAGAACACCACAAGGATCCCAACAAGTGCCGCAAAACCCCTGATCTTTCCTTAGCCAAAATATGAAAAGTATGTACAATAGTATCAAAAGTATCCCAAGAGTCCAACCTGTAGAATGCCTCGGAAATTACAATATATAGATCACTCTAACCCCTTTCCCCACCTCTAGGGGTCGAATTCCCTCTTCAGGGATCAGTTTCAACCAATTCTAATCATGGAACTACAATCTAGGCAGCTAACAACTTGCCTCTAAAAGAGTGGAAACTGATCCATTACATGATTTTTTACTCTTTTGAGAGTGAATCTTCTAGAAGAGATAAAAACAAGCCAAAGTTACATGCCAAACATGAATTTACATCATAAAAACCCAAGAATTCTATCCATGGGCAAAACTGGTCCAAAATAGGCGAAATACTGAGCTGGCAGCTGAAAACTCAAAAAAATCTCTAGGTGGGTCGCTCCTGAACTGCGTGGGTCGCTCATGTTCCAGGATGATTTTGAGGTAGCTCCCGACATCCAAATTGAGCTCATGATAGCTCGTTGGAAAGCCCGGGATGTCTACCTTCCAACCCAAGTATAATTTCTGAATTTGGAGTTGATTTGACCCTCCAAAACCTCATTCTCCCAGAGGTACGTCCTGCTGGTGCAAAAGGTGGCAGCAAGGTGGTTTTCATGGTGTTTTTGAGCTGTTTGACCATCCAGATTTTGTTCAAATGCTAAGTTGACTTCGGAGGATGCATAATTAACCATGAAAAATCCAAAAATGTAAAAATCTCCTCCAGCAAGTGTCTCAAAAAAATGCGAGCGCATGAGCGCGCGACCCACGTAGCTGCAAAACCTGTTTTTTAGACCAAAAATTTGGAAATGACAAAATTTTCTCCGAATTTGCCCAAATTCGGAGCGGAGGTCCTCCATCATGTGTCTTGCCCAGTCAATGAAGCCTCGGCCAAAATCCGAAGTGGATTAGGTCTTTTCCGCCGTCGAAGTGCCTTGCGCAACCTCCTCTTCATGATCCTCATCCTCGCTTTGCAAACATGCATGCGAGCCCAGTAATGGCCTTTCATGTGGCGAAGCATGTCTTTGTCTCGATTGGCCTTCGCCAACAGCTTCTCCAAATATTTAATCACCCACTGAGCCTTCTGCAATTGGTCTTTCAGCTGGTCATTCTCTGCCCTTTTCTCCTGGATGACTTCCCTCAGCTTCGAGCTAGGAGAGCCCGTATCAACATCAATGACTGTCATATCGGTGTCCCGGCCTCCTGATGGGCCCTCATCATGCATGGGCCTCTTTCCCCTGTCTTGTACCTGTACCTGCACTGGAGAAGAAAACGAGACCCTTTCCACATCACGTGGAGATAATACTCGCCGTGTCGATGAAGTCGGCAGGACCCCTTCCACCTCACGTGGAGATAGTACCCGCCGTGTCGCTGCAAATAAGGCCCTGTGGCCTCGCTGATATGTATGAACCAAAGGAGTGATGATATGCTCAACCTCAAGCATGTCCGGCTGGTGTGAGGGCTCTCCTGCATCATGAACTGCCTCGGGAGGCTGTTGTGGCACTCTGAAAAAGTCTCTAGAAATGAAATCCTCCCAAGTGATGCCCTGCTCTGCCAACTGATGTGACACCAAGATTTTGATCAAAGCGAAATGATATATACTCATGTACTGCTGCACTGGGCTCGTCTTCTTCTGCACAAATGTAACCATCCTCTCTATGTTGCGGTGTATGAAATACGGAATATTCATCATACACACCCTTGTGAAGTGCATCAGCAAACGAACATGATATGAGAAAAGACGAGCATACCTGCCCTCACAACTAAAATACTGAATGATGAGCCTCATGAGTGGTGCATAATCATCTCTCAAGAATCTGAATGGAAAAACTCTGCTCAAGTAACCCACATATCCAGTTTTAATGTATGGCTCATAGTGAAATTTCTCTGCTTTTTACCCTTTCTCCATTCCTACTTTATGTTCGGTATGCCGGTGGCTTGAGCAATAGTCAAAGGAGATACAATAGAAATCAACCCGGGCCAAGGTTTACCGATCACCACAGCAAATGAAGAACAGCAGACGTGCTAATTCACGATGAGGTCGAACTGTACAACCATCTCACAAAATGCGAAACATGACGAAATCGAAAACAATCCATAGCTAATGGACATGCACATGACCGAACAAAAAGTAGGCTCCTCTCTGCGATGATCACCACTTCTATTTTCTCTGCGGGAACCCCGTGGCACATTACCTTCAGCCACCGAATCACTGCCTGACCCTAGCTCATATTCTGACTCTGTCTCTGACATATCTCTGATCAAACTTTTGGCAATGTGTATACTGATATGAATGCAGTGAAAGCAAAATTAGGATGTATGTTTAACACTCAACCAATATTCCCACCGTCAAAGCACTATCAAGGAATCAAATTATGGATAAAATCTCAGCTTTTAAATGGGCTGAAAAAAGGCACCCTCTCTGTTTTGAATGCAAATGAAATTTCGACCAAATAGGAACAGGCAACCTTCAAAAGTTTGAACACATCTAGTCAAAGGAGAGCATGGCATTAATAATAATATGTCTGTCTATGAGTAATGACCATAAAGGTTTCAATGGGCCATTTGAAACAAAGACATGAGCATATTTTTACATTGGGCAATGTGACCCATTACAAACATGGGCAATGTGACTCAAAGGGTTTAAACATGGTATAACAATAGCAATGGTTGCAGTGGTATAATGGGTATGAGAGCAAATTGATTTTGATGTTATATGGAAGGCTGGCCATATCACTGCCTTAAGATAGCAAACACATTCTTTCCACCATTCATTTTCATTTCAAACCCTGAAAACAATAATACTATGACTGTGGGGTTTTAAATCCTCCATTTGAATATTGGAAACCACCAATGATGCCACAAATATGTCCAAAAACACCAAGCAATTGATAAAAACCTGTTTTGAAGGCAGTTTGAGTCGATTTCAAGCCAAACTGGGCGCTCAAACTAAACTTCGAAACCCTGTGTCTGCGTGGGTCGCGCAGGCTCTGCGTGGGTCGCGCACCTTGCAAACTCACACTGCTGAACTGACTCTGCGTGGGTCGCGCTGCCCAGGTGGGTCGCTCTGCCTCCACGTGGGTCGCGCAGCCCCAAAACTCTGTCCACGCACTTCAAAACTCTGAAATCGGCCCTCCACTTTGCAAACACGATTTGGGAGCTATGAAATTGGTTCAAATGAAACTTGTTTGGCTTTTATACATGTCACAAATATCTTCACAATCAGATTTTATTTCAAATCTAATTTCAAACCCATATTACAAATGTTTTTGTAATTTTCACTTTTGGCTTTTTCAAATACAAACTTCCTTTGGCTTTTTTGAGGTTGATACTAATGATTTTACTGTCTTCTTGCAGGGATATGACTATCTTGGCTAGAGAAAAGACCAGGGGTCTGCTTTTGACAATGTCTTCATGGCGGAACAATTACAATTTATTACAAAATGATAATGACAAATTTCTAGTT
Organism: Pinus albicaulis; assembly: GCA_034641835.2. Lineage (NCBI taxonomy): Eukaryota > Viridiplantae > Streptophyta > Pinopsida > Pinales > Pinaceae > Pinus > Pinus albicaulis. Next base: position 425,244,542 of record CM076575.1, on the reverse strand, counting down.
CCAAAACAGAGTTTTGGACTAGAAATATTTTTTTTTTAAAAATGCTGATGATAATAAAAATAGAAATCACAAGTACTGGACTTTCCTCACCTTGCAGGCTTTATGACTAGTATATAAATGACTCAAAAACCCTAGACACCAAGACCTAGGACACTTATTGACATTTTTAATGACCATATATATAATGAAAATGACTATGAATAATTTTTTGAGGAAATATTTTTAAAAATAGCGCTGCAGGTATAAACATGAGGAAACATAGGACGACAGACCCCCTCGTCAGTTCATGGCATGATCCTAGTGAAATGCAACGAAGTGGAACAAGCGAAACACCTAATAATGAATATGCAAAAGACGAAATGATCACTGACGGAGGGCTGCAAGGACCGACTCTAACAGTATCTAGTCTAACTGATTGATACACTAGTGAGAGTGGTGTGAATTAATTATTAATTAATTGACTAATTATAAACTCATTAATCAACTAAAAAATACATCAGTTAACTTCAGTGCATGGACAGTTTCAGTGGAGACCAGTGAAGAGATAGGTGAAAGAGCAGTGTGACTACCAGTTGTGACTATACTGTTGCATGATTTGCAACAACCAGTGATTGGAGATGCCAATGAGGATTGCGAAGTACAAGCCAAGTGGTTCAAATTTATTTATGAGCCATTATTCAGCATTGATTTTGCAGTAGAGGCAGGCTATCAGGTGGCAGAGATTGGAGCATGTGTTTTGCTAGATCTAGCTTGATTAGTGTGTAGCAATTGGAGATTGTACTGAGAGCTTGTGAGGAGATTTGTATGATGATTGTTACATGATCTATATGACATATAATATACAGATATTTGGGGGTTTTCAGCTTTAAGCTTTCCCATGAAATACTGTGTTCATATGTGTGATTGTTTATGGTTTTAATGTGCGCATGCGATTGTTTTTATTTCGCAATTAATGATCAATGGTAGAAGAGATTTTGTATTGTGCATGAAGATAAAATAGTGTGTGATCAGGAGAATATTAGTGGATAACATATTAGTTATTCAAATTTCTACAACTAACTAGAAGTGTGTTTTTAGGAGTGGCATTTGAGCTTGCACACTTTCAGACTTTGTCTCTCTTTTTGGTATGGGGTTATACCTTTCTTGTTTTTATCTGCCCTCTTTTTTTTTTCTTAAAGAAAAAACTAACTAAATGCTCACAGATGAGCTTTATTGACATTCCTACCTACCCTAATCTATCTTGGAAATATTTGCTGTTTTATATGATACAATAGTGCCAGTGCAGCCAGTTAAGCAGTAACAAAAAAGGGTAGAAAATCTGACTGCTTGTCAGAGATAACCATATGGTACTTTGAATGTGGGTCTTTAAAACCAAGGCCACCACCAGTGGTTACCACTCCTGATGTATCTGGCTCTTGCAAAGGGTCAATTCTTGGGAACTTGAGCCAATTAGGGCCTCCATATATTCTGCCATAGGATCAGCAAAAACATGATATAAACTTTCTTCTTTTAGGCCTTCCATGACTGGTAGGCTATCTGCATCCTTGACAGCTTGGTTCACTGCATCTTTAGTGTGGCTCTTGAAAGCACAATCATCCTTTTCTTGCACATCAAAAGGCAGTGAAATTTCTTCTTTCTTAGGGGGAGGGAGACTTTCCAAAAATGCTCTAGGGTCCCTGAATTGGTATGATTGTTCTTGTGAATTCAATATTTCAATCTCAGTTTCATACCTTTCAACCACCAAGTCTAGGAAAATTTTCTTAAGCTCAGGCTTAGCATTTAATTTTGAGCTAAGAAGGACAACCTTTGGAAGGTCCTCACATTCAAGTTTTTCCAATTCACTTGATATTTCACAACGCAACTCTGTTATGAAATTTGACTGCATTTTTGCAAATTGTTATGAGTCTTCTATTAATGAAGTGATTTGTTCTTTGCTATGTAAGGATGTGGAGAGGCCACTATGTTAATTTTAGACCGACAGAAAAGAGAAGTTAGCCAGATATGACAATCTTTAGAGGCAAACTAGTCTTTAACAAGGAAAACTTAATCCTCAAAGTTTCCTAATCATGGGTGTGCACAATGTTTAATGGTAGTGCGGGCTGCCCTAGTGGAGTCTTTGTGAAAAATAGGGGTAATCAGTAGGCCTACTGATCACCAGTGGAGTCTTTTGGTAGTTTAGGGGTTGTGGAGTTGCCAGGTGGAAGTTTTAGCTTTTTGTGAAGGTAAAATGTTTTATGGTTCCACCACGATGCTTATTATGAAGCCAATCTGAAATATTTTTGAGTTTTAAACGTTTTTATGGTTATGAGAGTGTCCTATGTCTGATCTTACACTTAGCTAAGGTGTTCAAACAAACAGAGTCTACTCTATGGCCCATTAACTGATTTTCTTAGATATTTTTAGGACTAAAGAGTGCACAAGAGTTAGCTAGACTATCATATACTCAGTAAGTCCCACTGTGATCGCCATTATGTTGGTGTGGCGATGAGGTGGCTGATAATCACTGGATATTCTTGAAGACAAGGGATTCCTGGAGTCCTAAGGTGTGCTTAGTTTGTCACTAACTCAGAAAGGTCCCACCGTGATCGCCATTATGTTGGTATCCTATGTTTTGATAGATTGGCCAACCAAAAGACAAGGCAACATCATAACCAATCTTTAGAGTTCTAAGATCTAGTACTCCTGTTCTCAGAGAGGGATCTCTCAAATTGTTTGTTTGCAAAGGTATATCTTGTTTGCTTTTAAGTATTGTTTTTAGACTATTTATTAAGTGCAGGTGTTGATTTGGTTGATTTGGTTGAATTGGCACAACAAAACATGAAAGGTCTAGGCAGTATAAATAGAAAGAAGGAGTGTCAGATTCATTTGGCAATGGAGTCAAGAAGAAGTTTGTAACAAGCTCATCAATGGATATGGGATATCAAATGAAAATCTAACTTGGCCACAGGATCCTTTAGTTTTTTGAATGAGATGGACATTAATGATTTGAAAAGAGAGTTTGAATTCTCAACAAAGGGAACTTGAAAACATAATTTGAACATAAAGAGGCATTTGATAGATATGGCTAACCATGAATTCTACAAACCACATTTTAAGCAATTAATGACTTCAAGACAACTTTTAAAATGAAATCTAAGATTCGGGAGCACATCCTATTTCCTCAAATATTTTATTTCATATGAATTAGAAAACATGAAAGATTCACTGATAACTGCAGTCATAGAAGAGGGAACACCTAAACATCCATGATTACAACTATAAAGACCTTTAAAAAATCTATTTAAGCAGGAATAAAGGGTATGATCAAAGCAGACCTCTTTGGCAAACTGTAAACAATGGTACTTCAAAGGGAGACTTCAAAAACAACTTTCAAGTGGCAGCAGACAAGCAAGGAAAACCATAAATCATGCTAGAACCAACTATTTGAACTATTTGAGAAATAAACGAGCATAAGGGTTCAAGAGAACGATTAAAGACTCTGAAATGCCTCAGCAAAAGAAAGCATAAAAAAATGAAGGATAAACAGGTCTAAGGTGCTTCCAAGAGTCATTTATTAACCTAAACTTTTCACCCTACTGTAGTAAGAATTTATGGAAAAAATGAAAACAGGAAAAACAACAGACAGTTCAGAATACATCACCAACAACCAAGCTTAGGGATCCAATGATAGAGCCTTCTCAAGAACAAGCATGTCACAACATCATCAAGCTTCCAAGACTTCAATTTATTCCTCAACTTCAGACAGACTATGTATTATTTCAAAGAGTTCCAATGTTACAGCTAGTGACCAACCAACCCTTTACAATGTGCTCCTCAAGGAGATTTTATAAGAAAATGAGGAGGTGGAAAAGTTTCTAGGGTTCAAATATCATTAATTCCATACTAAATGCAACTTCCAGCCTTGAAAACCATGCAAGGCATAAGGCAGGAAAGCATTGAATTACAACTCTGTTTATTTACTCTATCTTCTGCTTTTCAGGCTTAGTGGGCAAAAATATTGACTTTAAGGCACTTTCTTATCTTTACAATAACTTCTACTGACAGTTTGGGATATTTGTTTTGCTTTGTAATAAATGTTCAGTTGTCTTTGGCCTTAATGTTTCGGACTGAGATTTGATCTGGGTATTCCTTTGAGGCAGAAAGCTGCAAGGTGGCAATTTTGGTAGCTAGGGATTCAATTAGCCCCTCTGATGTGGCATTTGAGGTTTTCTGGATCTGTCTTCATTTGTGGATTAGGCCTTTGATTCCTGAGTTTGTGCCTTAATCCCTTCAAACTTTGATTAACATCTTAAATCCTTCAATTATGCTCTGATCTTCATCTTTGACACTGATACTCTTTCTTTTAACTGATGCTGACTGTGTTTGCTGTTTGTAGGTGCGCAGAGGGTTTGTTAAAGAATTTGTCCAAAAAATTGATGATCATGACTCATCGACCCTTATAAACATGTAATTAGAACTGACAAACCCTTTGAAATTGTATCAAGGGCCATGAGGATCGTCATCCTCATCCCATAACACTGTAATTGCCTGTGGAGGGTTTTTAACATTGTAACTCATAAAACCTGCATAAAAAAAAAAACAAAGTTAATTAAATCCTGCGAATGGAGGGTTAAAATTGCTTTGGAGGGTTCATGGAAGCGTTTAGGAGCTGTGAGGATGGAGGTATTTTCAGCCAAGAACGGGTTTCTATGGTAAAACACAGAACCAGGGTTTAATTTGAAAATATGGCGCGAATTGGGAAGAAGCGGTTTCAAAAAAACCATCAGTGGTTTTCGCGCAACATTTTGGGGGGTATAGGCGGTATTAACTTTTGGAACGTGATTCCATAGAGCGATCAACACGTGGCTTTTGAAAACCAATTTTATCGCGCAGAAGTAGCGCACTGTGGGAATGGGAAAAAAATTACGCGATATTGATCATCGACCGTTGGATCAGAGGCTCCTAATCCAAAGATGTAGGTTGAGCACGATGGATGAAAAGATACGAGGGCAGAAAGGTAGGTAGGGTCCATGATGACATATGCAAATGTGTCGCGGAGTGGGTTCAATGGTGAGATCGGGTTAAGTCCTGATCGTTGGATCATCAGATCGGACGATTAGGATTTAAAAGAAGGAGCGGATTTATGAACGGAGGAAAAGGTAAGGCATGCATAAGGGCAGAAGGATGAGTGCCTGACAGACGTTGATCCGCAAAGATCAATGGTCCAGATCTGTTAAAAAACATAAAGCCGGAAATGGAAAAATAGAAGGAAAAAGGGGTTTTGGTACAGAGGTTTGAAACTTTAAGCGCCCGATTGCGGGGCTTCGGCCACATGAGAAAAAGGGCTGAAGGTTTATAAGCTCCCAGGGGCTTAATAATTTAAGAAGTGTAAAGGGTTGTTTTTAGGCCAAAAACAAAGATTTTAAGGCCAAATAGGGTCCCGATAGATGAGAGAAGGATTTTAAAACCAAATGAAAGGCAGATATAAGGTTTCAAGAGGGTTTTGGAAGGGTTAAAGAGTCAATTGAAGGTTTTATGGATAAAATGGAAAATTAAATGGAGAAGTGTAATGAGGGAAAATGGAGTTTCTCAAGCAGTCTTTCTTTTGGTAATCAACAGGTTCTTTAGGGCTTATAGTGAAACAACAATGAAGATTAACTCGAAGGGTAATAATCATCATAAAATTTCAAAAGATGATAAGTTTTCAAAGGGAACTATCTCTTTAAGGTTTAAAAGACAAGCTTAGCCACCATTGAGTATGACAAAATTTATAGGTGGCTAACATATTTACTTTTAAGAGGGAGTTTGTCTCCCCTCTCATGCTCAAGGATGTGATGATTGTTCCGGGTCTAAAGAAGATTTTTTTTTTACCCCATCATGGTGTTGGAATACCTTGGCTACAATGTGATATTCAACAAAGGAACGGAATTCCCGAGGCACATATTCACGGGACAAGTGAAGAAGATCAGGGTTCGGGTGAAGAACCTCTACAGGTTGGATGTGGTAGTCTGTGCTACTTTGAGCACAAAGGTGGAGAAGGTGCAGATTTGAGATGTAGGAAAATAATGGCATATAAGACTTTGCCAATTGCACCATCGAGATTTGAAGATCATGCAACGTATCACCACAAGCCTCCCCAATGGAGCACTGGAGAAGAAAAATACATGCAAAGGGTGTACCTTGGGGAAGTACACACAAGCCACCTTCAATAATCAAGATAGAAGGGCACATGCAATCCTTGAAAAGATGCACTCTTATGTTTGTGGACCTTTCTCGATAGCCTCCAATGCTAAGAACATGTATTATGTTATATTTTTTGATTATTTCTCATGTAATTGTTGGATTTTCTTCATGCAGAAGAAAGACCAGACATTATCCAAAGTTGTTGAATTTAAAGCACTTGTTGAGAAAGAAACTAACATGAAAGTGAAGGCTCTCAGGAGTGATAACGGTGGTGAATATGTGTCGAATGAGTTTAAATTTTTTTGTGCAAGGGAAGGCATTCAATGAGAGTTGGAAACCCCCCATAAACCACGATTGAATGGAGTGGCTGAGAGGAAGAAAAAAATTATTACGAGAGTTGCACGAGTGATTTTGCATGACCAGGGCCTACCTCTGTACTTATGGGTCGAAGCATGCAACACGACGGCATATGTGCATAACACGAGTCCTCATTGGGCATATGATCATTCATGCATTTCATCCTCCTGAATGCACCTACAAATGATAAGGTCCACTACCTTGTTGAACAAGTCACCATTAATCCAGGAATACAAGGCACTTCTTCTTATAATCTTGCGCTTTTCATCAGCTCATAGTTGCTGATAAAGTTTTTCGTATTGCTAAAATAATTCATAATGTCTGCAAACCAAGGAAAATGAGTAGAAACTAAAAACAACTGTTCATCAAGGAAATTAACATCAGTAGGAATGTCATTATTTTCATTATAAAACTTTGAAAAGAAATTAGCAACAAGATTGTCTTTACCAGGTCGATCCATAATTGTGACATTGAATTCCTATAATAAAAAAACACATCTAGTGATCTCATGGTTAGTTATCGGTTTTTTCATCAATTATCATATAGTTGCGTCGTCAGTGTGAATGAAGACTTAGTAACCCATAATATAATTCTTGAACTTATTTATGGAATGCACCTATGCTAAGAATTATTTTTTTGTCATAGTATAATTTATCTCATGAGAGGTTAGATTCTTACGAGTTAGTAAATGGCATAATAACATTGGTCTTCTTGTTGAAAATGCAGCAAGAAATTCCTAATTTAATTTTGCCTTCGATTAAATTAGGAGAAAATCGAAATTCCACATTAGCAGTCAACTTGAATGAGTTAATTAAGTTATTATCACTTAATTAGATTAGTTAATTTGAGTTGGAGAGAGAACTTGAGTTGTGTAAAATGATTTCCTAAACTTTAGGAGCTTAGGTCGAGTTAATTTCATTTGTAACAATTTAATACAATTAAATTGAGTTAAGGTTAGTTAATTTAGTTCCAATTGTTGGAGGAACTAGTGGGAGGTCTAGCAGTGGGGTGAAAATTCAGTGTTGAACCAGTTAAATCATCAATCAACCTAAATTAATGCATGCATGCACAAAATTCGAGTTCCCCAGTTGAGATTGGAGTTCAAGGGTAGTGTACTATTAGTTGTAGAATATTCCAAATATTACAGGTCATGCCTGCAGTCAATGGAAGGCATAAAATAATTGCGCAATTCTCATTGAGGAATTTCCTAATTAATAGGGGCCTAATTCCAAAGGAAAAAAAACAAAGGAAATAGGATCTTGGAGGCTTGTAAAACTGTCTAAGTATTGGATAAGGTCAGTTAGTCAGGCAGAGGATAGAAAATATTTTTGTAGGTTGAGTTCAAGGTTGAGCAGAGCATATTGTATTTATCCAGATTTTTTGATTAATGCAATACATATAGTAAGGGGTTTTGAGCAGTTGCTTTACCCTAGATATATCTCTGTGTATGTGTGTTGAATCTTGATGCATGTTATTGATTTATGTTCTCGATCGTGAATTTACTTCTGCAGATTGGTAGAGTAGATTTGAGTCTTATGTTTTAGTAAATTTCATGAGAAGTTTGAATCTACATTAAAATTTTGCACTTCTTTATACCTAATGAAAACCCTTAGAGTTGCGTCTGATGCATCCGTGGAAATATGAAAGGGGAGGGACTGATTGGGTCCCCTCAAAATAGGTGCAGCATAAGATTTTTCCTTCAAGGTCTCAATAACACATTGATAATGATTATCTCATGGAAAAGAAACATTTTTGGACATTAAATTAAGTAATGGTGTGGAATTTTTTGTAAAATTCTCAATGCAATATATAATATCCAACAAAACTAAGGAAGCCCCTTACCTCTTTCCGTGTCTTAGGAATTGGTAATTAAGGAAGAAATTTGATCTTGGACACGCCTACGTCAATTCCTATAATAGAAGCCACATGCCCAAGCACTACACCCCTAGTTATTAACATGTAGTATTTTAATTTACTCAGGGAAAGGTGTGCTTCTTGAAATCTAATCAACATTGTCTCCAGATTTTTCAAAGCTTCCTCAAATGAATCACCATAAACGGTGAAATAATCCATATATACCTCTACAAAATCATGAATAAGGTTTGAGAAAATCCCTAGTACAACTCTTTGAAAGGTGGCCAAGGATTTACATAAACAATATATAAATTTCAATACAAATTATGTATTTCCTGGATTCTCCTTATCTAACAATTATATGCCACTGTTAAATATAGAATCGCTTCTACAAAAATCTTTGCGGAATTAAAACATGATCGCCAATTGCAAACACATGAAGAAAGATCATTCACACATAACACATATGTTTTTACCAGGAAAGAATAAAGCTAAAAACCACACTATCATATATTATGTATATATCATGGATCATGAAACAATCTCATAAAAAACACTAATCCAAGAGCTCTCAGTACAATATACAATCGTCTTAGACTGTCATACAAAAATTGGCAAATACATGTGCTAATTTACTGCCTCCAGACAGCCTGCCTCCACTGTGCAATCCCTGATGGTCAAGAACCTCTGAATGAATCAATCTTGCCTGCCTTGACTACGCAATACTCATAGGCACATCCAATGTGTGTGTGGTTGCATGAGTGAACCCGCTAATGTCACAAATGATAGTCAAACTGTCCCTTTCACATACATCTCAAATGGGTCTCCACTGGATCTGACATGCATGTAGTTAACAATAGTAAATCTTCAGTTGCATGAGAGACCACTGATTATGAATTAATTAAATAATTAATTCACTGATCTCTCACTAGTGTATCTTTAGTTACAAATAACATAACTGAGTTTAACTCACTTAACTAAGTTAAACTACTTTACAACTCACATAACTACACATCCAACTCTGTTACAACTAGAATCACTCAGTTATAACTCAAGTCAACCTGCATGTCCCACCAACCAACCTCTTAAACTCGAATTTCCTATAGCTAACTGATTTTCCACTTCAGTTAACTATTTCAAGTGCTCATTGAGAATAGATTATTGTTTATTGTCTGACTATTATTAAGGGATAATAATAGTTGACATGCATCTATAAATAGACATGCAATCTATAAATAGAACTTACACATACATCTATAAATAGACCATCATCTATAAATAGAATATTCTCAACCATCTACAAATAGAATTTTCTCATACATCTATAAATAAACTTCCACCTAAAAATAGTTTGTGTGTGCCCCACCTAGTGTAGGTGATTAATTTTCACTAGGATCAAGGATTTTGTTTTCAGATGCCAATGTCACTGTTTCTTGTTGCAAACTTCAACACTCCCTCTCAACAAGAAAGGAATGTCTTTGCATTTTCCATGCAACTCATGCATGCACCCTACAACCTTTGCATGTGCCATGCAACTCTTGTATGTAACACTTCTATAATGTTTCTCTCACATGAAACTCTTGCATGCAACACTTCCAAAACTGAATAGCCTCCAAACACCTGAATCAGTATCATGCTTCTATCATCAAAGTCTTCTGACTTCTACTGGTACCAACTCCACATGTCTTCTGGATCCATTGCACTATTGACCTATGCATCCATGCACTCTGCACTTGCTGTCAACTCTGATCCGCGCTCCAGTATCTGACATTGTCACTTTGATTTCATGTCCTCATGACATCTAAATACATCAATCCAACTGAACTTGCTACTGCTGCTCCGTGGGCTCCTCGTAGCCAGGTTCGATTCATGAGATCCACACCATCTCATTGAATCCTGCCCAGAAATTTCTTCTTGGGATTATCCATGCATGTTGCCACACCTCTCACCTAGTGGTATAACTGCATGCACTCCCTCTGCCCATCTAGCACGAAATTTCTATACATGAGTGGTTTCTCCGACTTCATGATCCTCATCTTGTGGTTGCTCCACATCCCGAGTTCACCCTTACCTGCATGCAAATGCAGCTCCCTCTCAAGCATCAATTGCATGGATTTCTCACACTTCATAATAATAGGAAGCTCCATATAAATCCCATCTACATCAAGTCTATAGTGATTATTAACTCGAATCCCAACCTTCTTGGCTTGCCCTGTTGCTTTGTGTCACATGAAAACTTTTCCTTCCCTAAATACAACATCATAGCCTCTATCCTCTAACATTGCGACTGAGACTAAATTTTTCTCCAAACCTAGTACATGCATTACATCTTTTAAATGAAAGAGTTTACCTGATGCCCTCTAAAAGGTAATGGTACCAATGCCAGTTGCACTGTATCATCCATTGTTGCCCAACTCAATATGCATCTGAAGATCTTTCTCCTTCAAGTCACTGAAAAGTTTCTTATCTCCGGTCATGTGAAAGGAAGCACAACTATCCAAGTACCACCCTGATCCCAATGCACTTGACACCATGCATGCGATCAATGAGAAGTCAAGCTCAAATTGAGAGGCAAGGGCCTCACCGGCTGCAGCTCCAACAACCATATTGTTCTTCTTCTTTTGTGGAAAATTTGTGGCAATATGTCCATGCTCGTGACAGTGAAAACACTTCACTTTGGACATGTTGTGCTCCTTGCCATCGTCACCAGCCTCAGATTTAGAATGGAATTTATTCCCCTTCCCCTTATTTTCCTTGGCATCCAAAGCACAATCCTCTTCATCATCATGCTTTAATGAATAGCCATCTCTGGCGTTCTTCCTGAACTCCTCCTGCACTAGATCCGACCACAGTTATTCCCAATCCGACAGTTTTTCCCGTCTGTTGACAGAGTCTTCATAACCGTGCCAACTCTTAAGAAGTACCAAGAGAGCCAAGCTCACCAAATCATCATTACAAACACTTATTTCTACACTTTCAAGCTCATCCCTACATTGGAAAAACTTTGTTAAGTATACCAGAATAGTGTCGTTCTTTTCCATCTTGATCTTCCTGAGTTTATCTTTGAGCGCCAGTTTCCTATGGCCGCTGCTCTTTAGAATAGACCCATCAAAGCCTTCCACATAGCATATGGTGTGGCTTTCCCATGAAGTCTTGAGACAATGTGGTCTCATACTCCTGCCAATAGAATCCTTCTCGCCCTTGCCACTTTATTTTTCCATGCATCAAGTAATGCAACATCTGTCGAAGTAGGCTTAGGAACATATTTGTCAATGAATTCCTTCAAGCCACTATCTTTGAGCACTGCCTCCATCCTGTCCTTCCAAGAAATGTAGTTCGAGCTGAACTCGAGTGCATATTCTAGCCCCAATCCATTTAAAGCCATTTTGATGTTTACTGAACTGTAGCACCAAGAAAATATTTCTACAAATTCGAATTCTTTCCACCAACAAACTGAGCTCCTACTTCAAAATTGCAATCTTCTGTGCTCCGATATCATGTAGAAATTTCAATACAAATTATGTATTTCCTGGATTCTCCTCATCTAACAATCATATGCCACTTTTAAATACATAATCACTTCTACAAAAATCTTTGCGGAATTTAAAACACGATCACCAAATGAAAACACATGAAGAAAGATCATTCACACATAACACAAATGTTTTTACGGGGAAAGAATAAAGCTAAAAACCCCACTATCATATATTATGTATATATCATGGATCATGAAACAATCTAATACAAAACTCTAATCCAATAGCTCTCAGTACAATATATAATCATCTCACACTGTCATACAAAAATTGGCAAATACATGCGCCAATTTACTGCCTCCAGACAACCTGCGTCCACTGCGCAATCCCTGATGGTCAAGAACCTTTGAATGAATCAATATCACCTGACTTGATTGCGCAATACTCATAGGCACATCCAATGTGTGTGTGGTTGCATGAGTGCACCCACTAATGTCACAACTGATAGTCAAACTGTCCCTTTCACCTACATCTCAACTGGGTCTCCACTGGATCTGACATGCATGTACTTAACAATAGTAAATATTCAGTTGCATGTGAGACCACTAATTGTGAATTAATTAAATAATTAATTCACTGATCTCTCACTAGTGTATCTTCAGTTACAACTAGCACAACTGAGTTAACTCACTTAACTGAGTTAAACTACTTTACAACTCACATAACTGCACATCCAACTCTGTTACAACTAGAATCACTCAGTTACAACTCAAGTCAACCTACATGTCCCACCAACCAACCTCTTAAACTCGAATTTCCTATAGCTAATTGATTTTCCACTTTAGTTAACTATTTCCAAGTGCTCATTGGGAATAGATTATTGTTTATTGTCCAACTATTATTAATGGATAAATAGTTGACATGCATCTATAAATAGACATGCAATCTATAAATAGAACTCGCACATACATATATCAATAGATCATCACCTATAAATAGAATTTTCTCAACCATCTATAAATAGAATTTTATCATGCATCTATAAATAGACTTCCACCTAAAAATAGCTTGTATGGGCCCCACCTAGTTTAGGTGCTTAATTTTCACTAGGATCAAGGATGTTGTTTCCGGATGCCAATTTCACTGTTTCTTGTTGCAAACTTCAAAAAACAAAGGGAAACAGCCACAAGGTAAAATTTCCCCAAGGACATGTAAACATCATTTTCTCGTGGTTCTTCAAAGCTATTTGCATCTAATTATACCCACTATACCCATCTAGAAACAAAAAATATTTCTTTCCCGTTGAGGTGTCTAATACCTAGTCAATGAAATGGAGAAGAATGTAACCTTTCATGGTAGCTTTGTTCAATTCTTGAAAGTCTACACACCAATTCCATTTCCTTGAAGGTTTAAACACTACAAATAGGGGGAAAACCCATTTTCTATAAGATACTGGATATATCAAATTAGCTTCAAGAAGATTATGTAACTCTTAACCACTTCCTTAAGCACTAGGTTCATACACTTATGTGGTTGTTAGATAGGAGTGGCATTAATCTAAGTGTAAATATGGTGCGAAAAAATTTCTAGATCGATTCCCTTCATGTCATGATAGTCCCAAGAAAAGGCCTTTATTTGTTCCTATAAAACTTGGATCAATTCCTTCTCCTAATCATTAGTAATTTTGTTACTAATATTCAAAAAATTTCCGGACTAGTTTCAACAGGAATACCATATGGTTCAATTCCTTGTGTAGAAACTACACCAATATTATAGGAGGAAGAAAAAATTGTTAGATCATTAAATTATTGTACATAATAATTTAAAATTTGTTCCAGTGGATGAGCATTCAAAACAATCAAAATTACATGAGAAATAATTAAGTTTATCCTCTTTCGTACCTTCTTTAAAATTATTTACCTGATCCAATGTGAGAATTGGTTGAACTATATCCTCATCACTTGCCGAATCATTGAACTATATGACTTCTTGTAACTCTGTAAGAGTTTTTTCAAGTGGGTATAATGTGATTTTATTTACTTCTGCCCCATGGGAGATAAACACACAAATAGATTTGCATCCTATGAATGCATCTGCAGTAGCAACCCATGGTCTCCCCAAAATTATGGGTTTCCCTCCTGCTTACGTTTTATTTTGAAAAACCATGAAATATAATGGATACTTCCATGAGCATAGGGATACAAGCATCTAAAATCCCTTCGAATTAACCCTCTATTTTTCTGTCAATTCCTGAACAGTTGGGGTAGGGTGAAGGTTTGTCAAATCGAGTTATTTCATGGTTTGCGTAGTCATAATATTAATGGTTTCTATGAGGTTGATAAATATATTCTTGAAGAAAACACCATTAATGTGTAAAAGGATGATATTATTTATAGGACCTATATAATTTTTAGCTATATTCTTTCCAGTAATCATATTAGCACACTAACCAACAAGGTGTATGGTAGGTGGGTCCTTCCATTTCCTCGTTTTTTTAAGCAAATTTCCCCGACTGTTTTAGCATAAAAACATATATATCAAACAAATCCTTAAGAATAGGGATTTATAACAAACACATCCTTAAGCTCATTAACCAAGTCATATTTAGGAAGGTTTAAAGGCTTACTTACACTGAACCTTTCTGGAAGAGGTTGTTCTAGATTGTCGATATTTGTTTGATGTTCAACAGGAATATCATTATTAGTTATAGGGATAGGGAATCCTTCTTAATTTTCTTCTTCAATAATCACATGGATATGATTTTTTAGCACCTTCCAAGATCTCAAATGGATATCTTGCACCTCTACAAAAGTAATGGTATATGTAATATTCCAAAATGGAAATAGCAGCAATACAAGACATAATAATGTAAAACACAACAATTCTGATCATGAAATAAGAGGTATCAATATACAACCATAATTTTATTAAGATATCAGCAATTATATACAAAAATATCTTCAAGGTCAGGCCACTCAAGCAATAAGAACATCCTCCAATAATCAGAACAATCAGCACATGAGTTGCTGCAACTGTATAGAATGTCGGAGAGAAGTGACAACGCTGTCTATATCAATGTAGCTACTACTATACAGATACATAAATGGAATATGGATGACAGATACAAAATAAATTCCCAGAAAAGAAGACGTGGTCTCTAATACATGATTTCTAGCCAACCCGGAAAAGATTGCTAGAAATACCAAAATATACAATGTGACAAATAACCCTAGGGTTAATATTTCACTGCAAACTGGGTTTGAATACAATAAGGATATGACATATCTGAAATTATGATGTACTCCTCCAATGGTATTTATAAATAGAAGGCTAATCCCTCTACTCAGAAATAGACCCTCCTGATGAGCTTAATGAACCCTCCCAACAACTGCCTCCAAAAATAACGTAGTTCTGGTTTATGACTACACTGTGAGGCATGGTAGATGGTTGGTCTGATGCCAAATATGTAGAAATATGCCTAGGATCCCTCCTTACTGATCCTCCAATGGATAGGCTACCTCTCCACTGAAAAACAAGCTTAGAAATAGCTCTATGTGATCCTCCTTTGCTGCAACCTGCAACACAACCCAAATCTAAACAGAAACTGCACTGTAGCTGAAGGAGGTAGCTTGGCTAGAATTCCGGAATGAGGAAATGAAACCCAAAGAACCTCTCCTTCCCTGAGGATGAGGTAGGGATTCACGATCAGGAACATTCTTGTGCTAAACAACACATCAATCCTTCTAAATAGCAAAGGAATGCAAAGTCTAAAAAAACCAATATCAAATGATAATATAAAAAATCCATCACAATGGCTGCCATCCCCTCCATATATAGTATGCGAGCCTTCTCAAATTTGGTCCCATACATACTTTCCACTAAGCTCATGCAAGTTTTCCTCCACTAAAACTGTGCTGTCTCATCATGAATGCCACTCCTCCATCACAACGCTGTTGACTTGGTCAAAGTTGACCTCTTCAACATGTAGCTCCTCCAATTCACACCCAAAGGTGCTTAATCCAGCTGCTTATTCTTCCTCCTTTCACATTAGGAGTGTTATTATTCCTTCTAAAGTGTTTTAGGGGCTTTCCTACCCACTTATTCACCTACCTAATGATAAAACAAACTATAATATTCCATTTAGTTGAAGACTAAAATTTTGGAATATTACAGTCCTCCCCTCCAAAATGTTGCTTGTCCTCAAGCAACTGTATAGGGAGAGAAAAAATTCCTCCCCTCCTCCTCTTGTGGCCTTCTCATCAATAGTCCCCACCATTGCTCAAGTTAATCTGCAATAATTCTGCCCTCCCATGACTCCTCCGAAATATGCAAAACCCAATGGTTCACATAATGAAAAGGTGGAAGGTGTAAGTGGAAACCTTCTTGCTATCCAATGGCCTCCTCAAGGTATGAGTGATGAAAAACATGGGGAAACTCATTCCCAACGAGAGACTCCCATACCCATGCTATCATCCAAATGAAATGAGCCATCCTAGGTAGCTCATCAAAGAAATCCTCAACCCTTGTTTTATGCAATGTATTGGGGCTGCATGGAGAGATTAGATTTTTCCATCCAAATTGTTTCTCTCTCCATTTATGGTAAGTATGGGGCTGTTGCTGTTCTTGGGCTGAAATTTCATGTCCTCCAAGAATGTCCCAAGTTACCCCACTAAACAAATCATCCATGAAGTGCCTCCTCAAAGAACTCAAGTTCTCCAAATGGCTCCTCCCACTTGAAGAAAAGAGATGTAGTGTGGAAATCATGGTTTTCCCATTGTTTCTCCTGAAACATGCAACATGTAAAGTAGGGAGAATCATACTCCCAATGGGCACCTCCAACTCTTGTGCCACTCTCCCAACAAAGCTTCCCATAAACCTAAGAACATCACCAACATATGGAAGCAAAAACCGATGAAAACAAGTTGCCATATGACAACCGGGAGGTGGTTCATAGTTCCACATATGGAACCAGCGCAGTGCATCCCTTGCCTGACTCAAAACAAAGAATAACAAGTGTCTTTTTAGCCACTTGTTTGCTTCCACAATCATCCTACAAGATAGGATCATAAAAGTAACATGTGGTGCCAATGGTGCACACCAAGAATCACGTGGCCTCCCCCAAAAACCACCAATAGCATGGCCATCCTCAATGCTGCAAATGGCCTCAAGTACATCACAATACCATATACAAGAAGGAATGAACCTCCTTAGTACAAAATGCTGCTCATATAAAGTAAAGGAGTACAAGTCATAATGCAACAATGTACCTTCTCTACTATTTACTTTGGTCATTGAGTTGAAATGGCTCAACTAAAAGCTCTCCCTCACTCTCAATGAGTAGGGAAGTGGTTGTGACAACCTCTCCATCATCATCCGAGCTATGCATCTCTCCACATGCTGATATACATCTTGTTGAATGCGCTCCCAAGTGAACTCCTCCATCAAGGAATGAAATGCATCAAAGTGCATGGAAAGAAAGTCCACATGTGTTGCATGTAGCAACTTCTCCTTGAGCTCAGAAGCTCTAGTCTGTTGGGGTTCCCATGTTTTGGCAAGTTTGGCAATACCAAAAGATGAGACAACATCAGAACCACTTTTAGACCTCAGGATCTAGCCCTCCTGGGTCTAGAGAGGGATCTCTCTATAAAGGCAAAGTATATGTATCTGAAGCTCAATTTTAATGTATTAGGCTAGTTATATGGCACAAGGTTTGTCTAGTTTGATTGTTTGTTTGGTTGTTGGGAATCGGGAAGGAAGGGTTCAATACAAGAAAAAGAGTGAGCAAAGAGGATTTTAGGAAAAGGAGAGATATTTTAGAGAACGCTCGAGACCATTGGGCAATGGAGTCAGGAAAGGGTTTACTTGCTATTCAGTATTCAAGGCTTTCAATTGGGCTAGTCATCTAAAGCATAAAATCTTAAAGATGATAGTGTGGTATGAAATGATAGAAAGAAGGTGAATGACAAGGAAACCTATAAGGTGACCACTTAGGAATCAGATCTAGGGACAGGGCATGCCATTAGACACCTATGATCCAACTCCTAAAGGGTTAACTCTTCAGACAAAGGAAAATTAAATATTTAAACACAAAGGTGAAAACCTAAGATCAGAGAAAGGCTTTGAACTTTCAATGCTTCGGAATCCAACTTAAGGGAACTTAGAAAGGTTCGATTGATTGAAAAAGACCCTAGTGAGACAGAATCAACGTTCTAAACTCCCAGTATACCAATTCTTTCAATTAAACCCAACAAGAACATCTAAGAATTGATTCATAAATTCATACATCAGCTAGCAGTAAATATTAGCTACTACACTAGTTAAATTATCTTGAATCAGTGCTTAGATAACACATATAGCAGAAAACATTAAAGGTAGGGAGAGAAGAAGCATAGGGTACCATGCAAGGGTATATCCTAAGCCATATTTCTGATGCATACCAGAGAAATGAAATGTGATGGATTACAGAAGGAAAACAGAGACAAAGTAAGAAAACATCACCGTTGCTTTAAATCAGGATCCAAAGAAATGTGCTTGTCATATTAAAGAGCAACACCAGTCATGTACAACATTGTCCAACAACTTGATATTTAGTCTGAAAACATCTTCCTCAGTCTATCTTACAACTTTACACAGAGAACTAAATCTCAAGAGAAACAACTTACAATTCATAGATATCCGATCAACAAACCACAACAATTTTTTCTCATGAGTTTTATATCTGAAAGAGAGGTAGAGGAGGTAGGTGAAACACTAAATGAAACATTAAAATAGAGTAGAAGAAGAGGGCTCGAGGCCCATTCTGTCTTAATGTCTATGCATTGATTTTTGGTACTATTTGGATGAAAGAGTGGTCTTCGAAAGGCTGAAATTTACTCCAGGTGTGTTCTTTGATGTACTTTGGCTGTAGTAATCTGGTGAATAAACAAAAAGGCAGATAAATGAATTTGAGGTCTGCCATACTACATAACAAATGCTCTGGTAGCATTAGGACTGCTGTTAGGGTGGAAATCTTGTCAGGAACACGGTATAGAATGAAAACAGTATGGGAAGTTGTCCTCTCAAGGGAAAGAACCTTCTGCTGACGTGAAACACTGATATATTGTTTGCTGTGCATTAGGCCTCATTAGGCCTTCTGTGTTAATCATAAGGTCTCTAATTTGGTACATTGCATTTTAAACATTGAATTAAGGCTCAAAATCTTCAATTACAGGCCTTAAACTCTCTGATCTTTCACTGATACTCTTTGCCGCTTCATTACTGTCTTTATCTGTGAAATTTGAGCTTTAATGATGCTAGAGAGGTTTTATAGAGTTAAACTCTGTTCTTTAATGAAAAATTCCACTCTGAACACCTTCCCAGGCATTTCTCTGTAGTCTCAGGCTCTGAAAATGGTCTCTTCTGCGCTCTGTGTCACTATAACAGTGACTGTGAGCAATGGCAGTTTTAATCGCCGGTACCCTGCAAAAACATATAAATATGTTAAGAAATCCTTGCATGGGGGAGGATGGATGCAGTGGAATGTTGTGAGGATGGCAGTGCACAGAGGTGAATGTTGCGGATGCAATGAAAAACGGTGAAAAAATGTAGTGAAACAGTGGAAAATCGATCTGATGAAAATTTGGTGGAGATATGCAATGTGGACCGTCTGATCATAGCAGGAGGTGATGATCGATGGTGGGTATTAATAATGGAATGAATTTAGAAGGTTGGACGATATGATATAACCTTTAATATAAAACATTACAGTTGATGTTAGGTGGAATAATATGAATTTTCAATGTAAAACATTAAATTTTTTTGATGCAGGTGGAAGAATATGATGTCTAATGTAAAACACAAGTTTCAGACCTTTAAATGCAATACAAAGGAGATGTATGAAATGCAACTAAATGGTCTTGAATGGTGGGACTCGATCATGGGAAGAGGGCAATTCAATTAGGACCGTTAGATCTCAGGAGGATATCAATGACTGCGATGATTCGAAGCGATGCTGAGGTCGTGCGATGAAAAGTATGCATGGAACGCGAGATGCATTGTGGGTCGTTGATCTATACAGATCAACAATTGAGATCACTGGATGAACTTTTGGGCATAGAAGTGGGGAAGTGGTTTTCGGGATCAAAACTGCTGTTTTCGCGCGGCCAAAAGCTGGTAAGGCGGTTTTTTCTTTTTGAATGCGACATGGGTCCCCGGCTGACACGTGGCTTTCAGAAACCGCCCATATCGCGTAAATCTGAACTGTTAAAACCGAACACAAAAACTGCCTGATATTGATGTGGGCCCTTGGATCTGGGATCATGAGATCAAACGGTGATGGGTGAAGCGCGATATGAGAACGTGCGTGGACAGTAGAGTGGGGGCCAACGGAAGGTGGTTTTACTCTGAACCATCCGATCCATGCGATGGACGGCTGCGATATGGAGAGAGAGAGTACAGGCGGAGGATATGGTTAGCGGGCAGGAGGAATACAGGCTGTTGGATCCAAAGGATTGGACAACAGAGATCCAATCAGAGGGAGAGCGATGGAGGGCAGAAATATGATGGGCGATGGTTGGGATTGGCTCTGGACCATTGATTTGGCTGCAGATCAACGACTGCGATTGGGTCGGAGGGTGACCAATCGGGGAAGCGGGACGGAGCAAGAAGGAATCTGGGCTGTAAGATCAGAATGGGCAGACGACTCAGATTTAATTGGGGATCGTCCAATCGGGGCATCGAAAGGTGGCACATTTTAAAGTCTATGATTGGCGATGAAGGCGGTGCAGCGATGGCCGTCAGATCTAAATATGAATCGATGGTGGAGAAGATCATCGGAGGTTTTACAAAGGGAATAGGCGGGCGCGATAAGACTTGCGATGACCGTTAGATCCAATAAGATAAACGGTGGATATTTCTCCCGAGACTCATAGAACAAATACTTCCTTGCATCTGGGATTTTCGATTTAACACAGGAATGCGCTCCAAAACATCTCCCGATTCCAATTAGCGTTTCTTTGAATTAGCGCTTGGTATTAGCGCTGGGCTTTATGGAGGGGAAGTGGTTAGGGGCTGGCCGAAAAGGGGCTAAGCCTGTCTTATGATAAAAATGTGTTTTTGACTTAAAAAACAACGTTTTTAAGGCTTAACAAGGGTTCTGGTAGGGGAATAAAGGGGTTTTAAAACCAGATGAAGGGATTTCACTTGGTTTAAAAGGATGAAATAGATGGTTTGGAAGACTTAGGAGGGATTTTTGGGGTTAATGGGAAACTTTGAAAAGGAGAAAAAAGGGTTAAAATGGGGAATTTTGCAGAGATACAAGGGGCAGATGAAGGCCTTTCTGAGCATAATTTTTTCACAAGAAGTGAGGATTTTTTTGGGATGAAAACAGCAGTGAAGATCTTCTCAAAGGAAATGGACACACAGAGGCTTCAAGGATGAGATATTTTCACAGGAAATGTATCTCTTGAAGGCTCAGAAAAATATTTAGCCACCTGCTTGCTTGCCAAAAAATTCATAGGTGGCTAACAGTGGCTCCACATGGGGATGGCTTCTTCTTGAAGGAGTCAAAAATTTAGAAAATAAATCTTTGGAGTAGGCCAGATGCCTGATATTTGAACCATATTTCTTCTTTGATTCAGCTGTTACAAACATGATGGATATTAATCAGCAAAAAACATTCCCCAAACAATCTACCTACCCATCCTACAATCCTAACATTTTTTCTTCAAGGTGCATTTGAATTTGCAGACCTTCTTCATCATTTTTTTATTGAAAGTAGAAAAAAAACTAGTCTAATTCTACCCTTATTCTTCCATGAGACTAGATTAAACTGTTGGCCTTGTTATTTCCCAAATCCACCTCAGGCTGAAGGAAGGCGAGATTCAGGGTAACACTAAACCACGCTCAGTCTGGTAGCTAGCCCTACCAGAACAGGAGAGGGCTCTCTCAGGGTCAATCTCAGTCAAAATGTATCAATAAGGCTAGAGATGACTGAAATAAGTGCTAATTTTAGGCTAG
This sequence comes from Pinus albicaulis, assembly GCA_034641835.2. NCBI lineage: Eukaryota > Viridiplantae > Streptophyta > Pinopsida > Pinales > Pinaceae > Pinus > Pinus albicaulis. Next base: position 425,222,697 of record CM076575.1, on the reverse strand, counting down.
GTATATTAATCAAGGAGTTGGGAATGATTTTTAGGGGTTTTTTGTTGGAAAAAAAAGGGAAAGGCAATTTTGGGCTTGGGGATGAGGCCAATTTCTTGCAGAGTTCAAGTTGGGGCAGGGAAGGCAATGGCTTTGATGTCTTAGATTCAATGAATGGATGGAAAATATTGCTGAGGAGTTGAAGAGGGCAAGAGGGTTCAAGGATCCTCTTCAAACTGACGAAAACATATAAAACTAAACAAAAGTTTAAGGCAGAGCACCAGCAAACTAATGAATTATACCTTAGTTACTCATTTGTTTAATTCATAAGCAAAGAGAAGGGAAATGGAATAAATATAAAATTAATGACACTTACAGATACGTGAAGAAAAACATCATCAAAACTCAGAGCCACAAGGATCCCAACAAGTGCTGCAAAACCCTGGTCTTTCCTTTGCCAAAAATGCAGAAATGTATGTACAATGAAGTGCCAAACTATTCCCAAAAGTCCAACCTTGAAAATGTCTCAGAAAATACAATATATAGACCATCCTAACCCCTTCCCATGCCTCTAGGGGTCGAGCTCATCCTTCTAGGAGCTGTTTCAACCAATTCTAAACATGGAACTGAAATCTAGGCAGCCAAACAACTTGCCTCTATAAGGAAGGAAATTGATTCATTCATTTAATTTTCACTTTTTAGTGAATGAATCCTCTAGAACAAGTAAATATGAGCCAAAATTACATCATAGCCATAAAATTACATCAATATAGATCAATAATTACATCAAGAAGTGAAACTAGTCAAACTGGCCGAATTTTTGAGCTGAAAAAGTAAAAATTGGACCAAAATCCTCTATGTGCCGCGCCATAAAACTCAATGCGCTGTGCCACTTTGAGCCTATTTTGGGGAACTTCCTGAAGTCCAAATTGAGGTCATGATAGCTCTTTGGAAATCCCTGTCTGTCGGCTGTCCAACCCAAGTGGAATTTGTCAATTTGAAGTTCATTCGCCCCTCCAAAACTGCAATATCCCAAGACTGGTTCTTGCTGGTGCAAAAGGTGGCAGAAAGGTCATTTTTGGAGTGTTTTTGACCCTTAAAACCACCCAGAACTTGATGAAATATTTCAGCCATTCCTGAGCATGCATAATTTACCATAAAAAATCCAAAAATTTAAATTTTTCCTCCAGAAGATCTCTCAAACGTAAGCACACGTCGAGTGGCGCGACGCGTCAGGCAGAAAAATCTATTTTGCAACCAAAATTTCAAAAATGACAAAATTTACTCCAAATTTGCTGAAATTTGGAGTGAATTTCTCCCATCATGTCCCATTCTCAGCCAAGGAAGCTTTGGCCAATATTTGGAGTGGATCAGGCCTTTTTCGCCGTTTCAGTGGTCTTCTCAACCTCGCCTTCAGGATCTTCATCCTAGCTCTGTCAACGTGTGTGCGGGCCCAATAGTGGTTCTTCATATATCTGAGCATGTATTTGTCCCTATTGGCCTTCGCCAAGATCTTCTCCAGATGAATGTTGACTCTCGTAAGGCAAGTCTCTCGCTCAAATGGTGTCATGTCACCTGGTCTCTTTCGGGCCAATTCACGGTCTTTGCGGATTCTCTGCAGCTCCATGAGTGTGTGCTAATCCTCCAATTGTTTATTCCGCTGCTCCAAGTAATTTATAACCCACTGAGCTCTCTAAAATTTCTCGGTAAGTGTGTTGATCTCAGCTTTCTGCTCCTGGATGATTTCTTTCAGCTTTGAGCTGGGAGAGCTCGAATCAACATCGATCAATATAAAATCAGTATCTTGGCCTCCTGAGGGGCCCTCATCCTGCATAGGCTTCTTGCCTCTGTCCTGTACCTGTGCTGATGTAGAAGGCGAGACCCCTTACACACCATGTGGAGATAGTACTCGCGCTGCTGTTGAAGGTAACAAGACCCCTTCCACCCCGGGTGGAGATAGTACTCATCGTGCTACTGCAAATAAGGCTCTGGTGCCTCTCTGATAGGTAACTAACACTGGAACACTGATAGGCTCTATCTCAGGAACCTCAAACTGATGCGAAGGCTCACCTGCATCGTGAACAATCTCTGGAGGAGGCTAAGGGGCTGTAAAGAAGTCACGGGAAATGAACTCCTCCCATGCAATGCCCTGCAATCCAAGATGATGTACCATAATCATCTTGATGAGGGCATAATGATAAATGCTGTTATGTTGCTGCTCTGGAGTCTTCTTCTGCACAAGGGTAGTCATCCGCTCTATGTTTCGGCACATGAAGTATGGAATATTCATCAGTCTCACTCTCGTGAAATGCATCAACAGTCGGATGTGGTATGCATAAAGGCGTGAGAATCTACCCTCGCAACTGAAGTATCTAATGATGAGCTTCATTAATGGCGCATAGGACTCCTTCAAGAATTTGAAAGGAAACACCCTGCTGAGCTGCCTCATATAACCAGGCCTGATGTAAGGTTCATAATATGCTCTATCCAGCTGTTGTCTCTTATTCCACTCTTCACCTATGTTTGGTATCCCGGTTGCCTGAGAAATGGTTTCTGGTGTTAAGGTGAAGTTCACTCCAGCAAGGTTTACATGACCATCACGCAAATGTAGGAAAAATAAGCGAACCAACTCCTGATGATGCTGAATCTGAGAAATCATCTTACAATACTGAAAACATGAATGTTGCTGAAAGAATGTCATTGCAAGCGGGCAGACCTGCAATTGAGTCAAGGAAGTGGGCTCTTCTCTGACGTGCCTGCCAATTTTATGAGATCTCCTCGGTACATTTAGCTCTGCTGTTGAATCACTATCCTGCTCATATTCTTGCTCATATGATGAATTTGTCTCTGACATGGTGATTTGCAATGTGTATAACAAGTATATGCTGATATATGTGTGGTGAAAACAAGAGTTTGTCTTTCAATACCAATTGTGTGTCAAATGTGAAGGGGCGATGGTAAACAAGGACAATGGGAAAAGTAGACTGGAGATTGTCAAGTGAATTTAAGGATGTGAGGACAGTCACTGTTTTGGGGACTTCGGGATTTGGGGATTTATAAGTGATGTGGGGAAAGAGATTAGTATAGGGAATAAGAGGATTTGGGATAGTGAAATGGGAATGGAATAATATGAGTAGCTTAGGATATAAGGGAATAGGGGTAGGATATTGACAATAATGTGACAGTGGTGGGCAACACAAGTGAAAATGAAATGAGAGTGTTTTGGCATTAAAGACAAGTTTTGACACCCAATTTCAAACCCTAGGAGCAGATTTTGATATGAATATAGGGTTATCTTTTCATCAATTAAACTCTTGAATTCCTCCTTCCAAATAGCACCCAACACGAGTTAAAATTAGATGGCAAGGGCGCATAACACTTACTTGGATCAAAATAGTTGAATGTTTTTGAAGATTTGAGAAGCAATGATGAAATTTGGGCTTGGAGGCTCTGTGCACCGCGCACAAACCTAGTGTGCCGTGCTCACTGGATGTGCCACGCCAGAGGAAAAATGCACTGTGGCAAACTGCCCAATGCGTCGCGCAGCCTGTGTGCGCCGCGCTCCTACCCAATGCGCTGCGCAGACTTGTAAACACAGTCTTGGTTTTCGAAATGACAATTCACCCTCTCACCACTCAAATCGACTTCAATCGATCTTCTTGGATGAAAATGAATGTTTCAAAACAAATGAAAATGTCTTATAGTGGTGGATTCAATTTTTGTTTCTCACACACCCATTTTGTAATGTTTAGCATCGGCACTTTTTCACATTTTAACACACCTCTGTTCTTAAAGTTTCCTTTTGATTTTTTGGGTAAAATGATGGCTTCTTGGTTGATTTTTTGCAGGGATGGTGGCATTGGACTTCGGTAAAGGAGGACCAGAGGCTGCATTTGAAGTACTTCATGGCGGAGAACTTTAAAAATACATATTTATTACAAGCAATTAATTTGACGATTTCTTCCTCAAAACAGAGTTTTGAAGAAGAAACATCCTTGAGCATTGTTAATGATGAAAATTTTGAAACGAAAACTTATTGATGACATCCTCATGGCCTGCGGGCATTATTTGACATTATGACGACCAAACCCTAGACCTAGTAACTAAATGACTCTTTTTTTTGACCACAAGACCATCTTTGACTGAAAATGACTGAAATCAACTTTAATGAATTTTGATAAATTTCAACCAACCCAGCAGGTACAAACATGAGGGAAATGAGTGAAGAGACCCTTCCGTCAGATAATGGCATGCCCCTAACGGAATGCAGATGAATGAGCGGAATGAGACACCTGAAAATGAAATGCAAAAAGAGAAATGATCTCTGATGGAGGGATGTAAAGACCGACTCTAACATTGGATCCAATGGGGATGGTAGCTCCTAGGAGGTGCCAAGAACGGAATATCTATGGGAGAGTAGACAGTGCCTTCATCCATTGGGCTATGGAGTCCATTATTTTGACAAAAAAACTCAAGACTGTTGACTGAATTTATTTGACTAAAAATTTGACTCAAACTGACTCAACTTTTAAAACTGAAACCAAACCGACTAGACAGACTCAAACCAAAACTGAAATCCTTCTTCAGAATTATAGCCTTCACTTCGGGCCCCAAACTGAAGAAAAGACCACAGTACACACTTGCAAAGAAATTTAAATAAATGATATGTACAATGACAATGTGATCAGTAGAAAACATCTTAGAAATGGTACCGCTTGAGCAACCGACCATTGACCGGCCCTCCTGGACAGTCTTCACCGTTCATCTCCTTCAAAAGAAAGGCGTTCTGACCTCGATATGCTGCAATCTTAAATGGACCTTTCCAGATATTTTCAAACTTACCGTGTTTACCTTTGTCCTCATTCCTAGCATCCCACTTCAGCACTACTTCCTCCAATTGGAATTTATCCGCCTTCTCTTTCTTGTCATATATCTTCTTTATTCTCTCCTGCAACTTGAATGTGTTCTGGAAAGCCTCTTCTCTTGTTTTCTGCAAATGAATCATCTGATTTATCCTTCTCTGCATATGGCTTTCTTCACTGCCAGCTTCCTGAAGAAGCTTGACCACCGGAACAGCAAGAGAGGTAGGAAACACTGTATCCACTCCATAACCTAACTCGAAGGGGGACATACCAATGGAATTATTTTGACTCACCCAATCAGCCCATAGCGCATTGACCAGCTTCTTATGCCAACTCTTCTTGTTTATGTCCAACAACTTTTTAATGATGTTGACTAAAGAATTATTGGAAGATTCCGCCAAAACGTTGCCTTGCGGATGATAGGCGGTTGAATGCCCCAAAATGATTTTATACTTGGCACAAAACTCAATCATCTTTCTTGATTTAAAAGCTGCTGCATTATCAGTGATAAATTTACTCGGGCAACCAAAACGAGACAAAATGTTGTTCTCAAGGATAGAAATGATTACCGAATCAGTAGCCTGCCTTGTGGGAACTGCTTCGATCCATTTCGTGAAGTAATCAGGTGCTGTTAGGATCCATCTATGCTGTCCTGAAGAAGGAGGATGTATCTCTCCAATGAAATCCAAACCCCACTGCTGAAAAGGGGCGCTCACCTCAATAGGTTTAAGCGGCAAAGGCTGTAATTTCTGCCTTCCTTCGAAAATATAGCACTCATGGCAGCCTTTGACTGTTTTATACACATCAGCAAACAATGTTAGCCAATAGTATCCTGCTCTCAAAATCTTATTGGCTGTTGTTTTCCAAAAATGGTGACCCCCGCAGTCTCCTTTATGGAAATCCTCCATTACCTTCTTCGCTTCTTCCTCCACCAAACAGTTTAACAAAACACCACCCGGATCTTTCCAATAAAGTGCAGAATTCAAAATACAAAATTTTGCAGCCTTCAGTTTTAGAGTTCTACCTTTTTTTCTAGTCATGCCGGGCGGTGATGAAATTTTTTGAAGAACATACACGATATCTGAATACCATGGGGAAGAAACAAACATTTTCGATACCTGAAGTGGCGAATTCTCCTCATCCTCATCAGACATAGCAACAATCAGATTTATGTCTAATGCATGCAAATTCGATTCAGCCATAAGCTTCACCAACTCCTGTCCCTTGATAAGCTTCGTGGGCCTTATCTCCACATCATACTCCAGTAAAGCTGCAATCCACTTGCCTCGTCTTCCTTCCGGGTCAGTCTGTACTAAAACATCTTTCATGGCAGCGTTAGGAACATAAGCCAAAATATGGGAATGCAAAATGTATACACAGAAATATTTTAATGCTTTTACCAGTGCTAGAGCTTGCTTCTCAATGATGTTGTACTTCAAGGTTGCGTCTCTAATAGTTCGACTGAAAAACGCTATGGGCTTCTCATGTCCATCTCTTTTCTGCATTAACACAGCTGCCATGGTATGCTCCGAAGCAAAGGAGAACAAAATAAAATCATGGGTGTAATCCGGGCTGATTAACACCAGAACTGAAGATAGTGCCAACTTAACCAAATTAAAGGACTTTACCGCCTCTTCAGTCCACTTCACTTGGCTGTCCTTTTTCAACATATTTTTTATTTCTCTTAAATGTTCAGCAAGGTTAGGGACAAAACAACGTAAAAAGTTCATCTTACCATTAAAAGACTGAATCTCCTTCTTGTTCCTGGGAGGGTCAATTTTCTGAATTGCTTCAACACGTGCTGGATCAATACGAATGCCATCTTTTGAAATAATGTGACCAAGTAATTTTCCCTCATCCATGGAAAACAAGCTCTTTTTAGGATTAAGTGAGACACCATATTTTCTGCACTTTTGAAAAAAAACTTTCAAGTGATACATATGCTCTTCATCTGAATTGGAAAAAACTGTCAAATCATCAAGGTATATAACAAGGAAAACATCTTTCTCATTTGCAAAAGCCATGTCCATCGCCCGCTGAAAAGTCGCACCAACATTCTTCAAACCGAATGGCATCTTGGCATAGTGGAAAGTTCCCCACAGAGTGGTGAACGCTGTTTTGTCACAGTCGTCCTCATGGACCAAAATTTGGTTATATCCAGAATAACCATCAAGTAGTGACATGTGAGATGCTCCAACTACTCGCTGCAATATATGATCCATCTTAGGCAATGGATAATTGTCCTTCAATGACACCTTGTTCAAATTTCTGAAATCAATACACAATCGAATCTCACCTGTCTTTTTCCGCACTGGCACTAAATTGGAAATCCAATAAAAAAATCTGATGGGAACAATGATTCCTGCTTTGTACAACCTGTTTACCTCCTTCTCAATCGATGGTAGCAACTTCGGGTTGATTCTTCTTAGCTTCTGTCTGAAAGGCTTCTGATTAGGCTTGATTGGGATAGTATGCTGAATTATATTGGTGTCATACGTCTTTAAATCTGAGTAATCCCAAGCGAAAGCATCAGAAAATGAAGACAACAAACTCACATATTTTGATTTTACCTCCAATGGAAATGATTTGGATAACTTCACCATCTTGGGGTCTTCAGCTATTCCAATATTTACATCTTCAACTCCTTTTTCAGTCGGCCGTAAGGTTGGTTTCTTGGCCACATCATCCTGATCGAAGAGCTCTTCTAAAGGTATCAAACCTTTAGGAATAACGTTATCTTTCAGCTGCAACACTTCCATTTGATTTACTTGCACGTCAGCTTCACCATCATCATATTCTACATCGATTGAGGTATCTTTGAACTTCCCTTTATTTTGCAGAAAATCATTAATCTCATCATCATCTTGGAAAACTTGCCAACATCTTTGATTATCCGGGACGGTAGGACGGTGCTTCACATGGATTTCAAACTTATTACTTGAATTCATTGGGATCTTCAAGTTACTTGCTGCCTTAGCAAGTGCATCTGCAATTCCATTTTGAATGCGAGGAATACAAGTCAAAGTATAATCTGAAAACTGCTTCAAAATATCAAGAACAACATTACGGTAAGCCCGCATCTGGGGATGATTTGTTTTATATTCACCCTTTACTTGCTTAATCACCAATTCGGAGTCACCATAAACTGCAATCTCTTAGCATTAAGCTTTCTAAGAATTTTTAGGCTAGCAATCAGAGCTTCTTACTCAGCCTCATTGTTCGAACAATCGAATGCTAATTTGTAAGAACATACCCGTACATTGCTTGGTACCTTATTTGGAGTGGAAAAAGGACTGTGTACCCAAATACCAATTCCAGCACCATCATTTCCCACTGCACCATCGAAATCCATGGTCCATAGACCCTCTTCATCATCCTCTAAGTGCTGAAATTGTGCTAGCTCTGTTTTTTCTGCTTGCTGTCCGCTATCTTTAGCTGATTGCTCAACTGTGATTTCCAGTTTTTGCCTTTTTTTCTGCAAAAATTCTCTGAAATTCTAGGTAATCTCTGGAATATCTTCTGCTTGAACTAACTGAATATCTACATCATTGAAAATATCGGCAAACAAAACAAAAGACTCTAAATCTGTATGTACATAATTAATTGGATGATTGACCAGTTTCTCCTTAGTTGTAATCATATACTTCATTTTTTGTTCCCGGTACAACTTTCTCATTTGACCAAACACGGGAATCGTTGCATAGGAGAAATCTAATTGTAAAGTCCCTTTCAATTTTGCTCCCCAAGATCTGGAAAGCAACATACCAAACCTGGGAGGAATGTATGCCACAACTACATCCATCAAAACATTCTTTGTGGGAATCTGATCCAAACTAAAAACCAAGTCTTTAATGAGCCCAATACATCTCACTCTGCTAGAATCAAATGAATAAAGATCATGGTACTTCCTAGTGATGTCTAAACCCAACTTCTCCATGATTTCTTTCGACATAAGATTATGGGAAGCACCGGAATCGAACATGGAATTATGCAATACAAACTCATGCAACCGAAGACTGATATAAAAAGGAGGCACTTCGCTGTCCGAAGACTCACCATCTAAAGTTGGTCCAAATATCAGTTCAGGTTGATCATCTTCAATATTCACCATATCAGACATGGGATCAAAATTCAAAATTTTGGAAACTTGACCTTTATAACTGCTGTTCTTCATTAGTTCAGTCAAGGGAATGGACACCTTTAATTTAGAAATCTCATTCTCCAAACTAAAGGCTGAAGTATTTTCGATCTCTTTGGCTGGAACATATTTCTTTTCAGCCTTCTCCCTCGATGTAATTGGCTGATTTGATTTTTCTGCTGATGATGACTTGGTGGCAGCGGGATCAACTATCTCTTTTGCTTTCTTTTGTGCAACAGGTGAATCGTTTTTAGGTGCTGAAACTTCCTTTCTCTTTTGGATTGGGTTGACAAGCACATCTCTATTTCTAAGAGAATATTGCTTCTACTGGGCTGACAAGGAATTCATATAACCTCTCCGATACTCATCCGACTCTTCCTCAAGAGCTGCATCATTGGCCAAGATAAAATCCTCATCTCTTTGTACTGCTGAACTTTCTGCATACTCCTCATCTTCAGTGATATAAATGGGGAAATCATCAGGAGTAAAGAAATGATTTTCCTCCCCTACTACATCATATTCATCATCTGAATCCTGACCAACAAAATTCTGCTGAAGAGGTGTCTTTACTTGCTGCTGGACTGCTGGTTCTTTTGCTCTCTGTTCTCGTTGTTTGATCCTGAATTGTGGCTGCTGCTGACCACGAAAATTGGGATTTCGAATCTGCGGTTCGGGCTTATCAAGTGTGAACCTTTCGAACATTTTTTCCAGTTTACGAAGTAGCTGATCTGATGTAGATGTAGAAGCTTCTTCCTTTATCAGAACTTTCTTCTCTGCTTTCAATCTAGCTCTCTTGTCATTCAAATTTGCCTCAACACTCACCGCAATTTTCTGCATATATTCTAAGGTAGGCGGATCTCTATCTCGTAATGAATAGGCCATCTCCGGATCAAAACCATCTGGGAATTTTAACAAGGCTGACTTCTTAGAAGGCCTCAAATCATCAGGAATTGCATTATAGACCGCATTAAATATGATAATATAGTCTTGTACGGACTCACCTGGATTGCGCTTGATCTTGGTATATTCAGAAGTGATTTGAAGTGGATCTTTCTTCATCTCCCACCGATCTAGAAACTGTCTCTGAAGCTCTTCTAATGTATTAATACTTCTAGGCTGCAAAGCTCTGAACCACTTGCGTACCTCACCTCCAAAAGTTTGCACAAACAATCTCATGGTAACATTCTCTTCATCAATTTCATGGAGATCAAAGAAGTCTGTCATTCTATCAATATGCTGCTAAGCGGGCACACTTCGAGGAGTACTCTGATAATCAGCGGGCATGGGATCCAAGTTCTGGGGCAAGACAAGAGGTGCGAATCTCGCAGCCATGGATCTTGGTGGATTTATGATCTGTCTTGGAGAAACGGGTGGAGTAGGAGCAGTAGATGTACGAGGTGTATGTGGTGGAGATGGAGGAGGAACTACTGCAGATTGCTGATCAGAAATAGATGGTTTCACGGGAATGGTAGGAATAAAAGAAGGCTCGGCGTAAACTTGTGAATCAGAAGTAACTGCTGATGGACCAAGAGTTTCAGAAGCAGATTCGATAAACTCAGGAATATTCGTTGCCACAATAGAGTTTTGGACCTTCAATATGTAACTATCAATGGATCTATTAGCTTGTTCAATCTCAAGATACTTGATAAAATCGGGATTTATGACAGTAGAACCAGTAGCACTTTCAGATTTAGTTTCAAAAAACGACAGCTCGAATTGGTCATCAAACTCAATATCTTCAAGGAACTCAAATACAGTCGGGCATGAATGAGATTTAAACAAAGGGATCATGGGACTTTCTCGACGAAGGATTCTTGAAATCAGATTGGGATTCTCATACACTAGAGGCGGATCAGGATCAGAATTAGCTCTTGTATGTCTTCTGGAAGCCAGTGTGTTGATCTATTCAAAAATCAAAGGACAAAACCGATCTATTTCAGCCTATCAAATTCTAGACTCAATCACCCAAAAGTCCAAAATGATGTAATATACTGGGGTAATTCACAAGTCAAGTGTCATGTTCACAAGCTAAACTGGAGATTGACTGAAGCAGCGTTTATCTACTTCCGCTAATGCAAAGCAAAGGCGTTTCGAAAGCTACCTGGCATAACTTCAGGCTCCGTCTGTAACTTATGAAACAAATAACACCAACAAGCAAACCATTTTCTTCCCCAGTATGGTCACCACTATGTTATTGCCCAAATCCACCTCAGGCTAAAGGAAGGCGGGATTCAAGGTAACACCAAACCACGCTCAGTCTGGTAGCTAGCCTTACCAGAACAGTAGAGGGCTCTCTCCGGGTCAATCTCAGTAAAAATGTATCAATAAGGCTTGAGATGACTGAAATAAGTGCTAATTTTAGGCTAGGTATATTAATCTAGGAGTTGGGAATAATTTTTAGGGGTTTTTTGTTGGAAAAAAAGGGAAAGGCAATTTTGGGCTTGGGGATGAGGCCAATTTCTTGCAGAGTTCAAGTTGGGGCAGGGAAGGCAATGGATTTGATGTCTTAGATTCAATGAATGGATGGAAAAGACTGCTGAGGAGCTGAAGAGGGAAAGAGGGTGAAAGGATCCTCTTCAAACCGATGAAAACATATAAAACTAAACAAAAGTTTAAGGCAGAGCACCAGCAAACTAATGAATTATACCTTAGTTACTCATTTGTTTAATTCAAAAGCAAAGAGAAGGGAAATGGCATACATATAACATTAATGACACTTACAGATACATGAAGAAAAACATCATCAAAACTCAGAGCCACAAGGATCCCAACAAGTGCTGCAAAACCCTGGTCTTTCCTTTGCCAAAAATGCAGAAATGTATGTACAATGAAGTGCCAAACTATTCCCAAAAGTCCAACCCTGAAAATGTCTCAGAAAATACAATATATAGACCATCCTAACCCCTTCCCATGCCTCTAGGGGTTGAGCTCATCCTTTGGTACATTTCCCAAAGCCAATTCTAAAGCTAAAGACGGCCTTACTCTAGGCAATCGAAACAACTCTCATCTTATATAGGAAGGAAAGCTGATTCATTCATTTAATTTTCAATTTTAAAAACGAATGAATCCCTCTGAAAAAGTAAATATGAGCCAAAATTACATCATAGCCATAAATTACATCAATATAGATCAATTACATCAAGAAGTGAAACTAGTCAAACTGGCCGAATTTCTGAGCTGAAAAAGTAAAAATTGGACCAAAATCCTCTATGCGCCGTGCCAGAAAACTCAATGCGCCGTGCCACTTTGAGCCTATTTTTTGGGCACTTCCTAAAGTCAAAATTGAGCTCATGATAGCTCGTTGGAAATACCTATCTTTATTCTATCCAACCCAAGTGGAATTTTTCAATTTGGAGTTCATTTGCCCCTCCAAAACCACAATCTCCCAAGACTGGTTCCTGTTGGTGCAAAAGGTAGCAGAAAGGTCATTTTTGGAGTGTTTTTGACCATTAAAACCACCCAGAACTTGATGAAATATTTCAGCCATTCCTGAGCATGCATAATTTACCATAAAAAATCCAAAAATTTAAAGTTTTCCTCCAGAATATCTCTCAAACGTAAGCGCACGTAGAGTGGTGCGACGCGTCGGGCAGAAAAACCTGTTTTGCAACCAAAATTTCAAAAATGAAAAAATTTACTCCAAATTTGCTGAAATTTGGAGTGAATGTCTCCCATCATGTCCCATTCTTAGCCAAGGAAGCTTCGGCCAAGATTTGGAGTGGATCAGGCCTTTTTCTTCGTTTCAGTGGTCTTCTCAACCTCGCCTTCAGGATCTTCATCCTAGCTCTGCAAATGTGTGTGCGGGCCCAATAGTGGTTCTTCATATGTATGAGCATGTATTTGTCCCTATTGGCCTTCGCCAAGAGCTTCTCTAGATGAATGTTGACTCTTGTAAGGCAAGTCTCTCGCTTAAATGGTGTCATGTCACTTGGTCTCTTTCAGGCCAATTCACGGTCTTCGCGGATTCTCTGCAGCTCCATGAGTGTGTGCTGATCCTCCAATTGTTTATTCCGTTGATCCAAGTAATTTATAACCCACTGAGCTCTCTGCAATTTCTTGATAAGTGTGTCGATCTCAGCTTTCTGCTCCTGGATGATTTCTTTCAACTTTGAGCTGGGAGAGCTCGAATCAACATCGATCAATATAAAATCAGTATCTTGGCCTCCTGAGGGGCCCTCATCCTGCATAGGCTTCTTGCCTCTGTCCTGTACCTGTGCTGATGTAGAAGGCGAGACCCATTCCACGCCATGTGGAGATAGTACTCGCGCTGCTGTCGAAGTTAACGAGACCCCTTCCACCCTGGGTGGAGATAGTACTCGTCGTGCTACTGCAAATAAGGCTCTGGTGCCTCTCTGATAGGTAACACACACTGGAACACTGATAGGCTCTATCTCAGGAACCTCAAAATGATGCGAAGGCTCACCTGCATCATGAACAATCTCTAGAGGAGGCTAAGGGGCTATAAAGAAGTCACGGGAAATGAACTCCTCCCATGCAATGCCCTGCCATCCAAGCTGATGTACCATAATCATCTTGATGAGTGCATAATGATAAATGCTGTTATGTTGCTGCTCTGGAGTCTTCTTCTGCACAAGGGTAGTCATCCACTCTATGTTTCGGCACATGAAGTATGGAATATTCATCAGTCTCACTCTCGTGAAATGCATCAACAGTCGGATGTGGTATGCATAAAGGCATGAGAATCTACCCTCGCAACTGAAATATCTAATGATGAGCTTCATTAATGGCGCATAGGACTCCTTCAAGAATCTGAAAGGAAACACCCTGCCGAGTTGCCTCATATAACCATGCTTGATATAAGGTTCATAATATGCTCTATCCAGCTGCTGTCTCTTATTCCACTCTTCACCTATGTTTGGTATCCCAGTCGCCTGAGAAATGGTTTCTGGTGTTAAGGTGAAGTTCACTCCGGCAAGGTTTACATGACCATCACGCAAATGTAGGACAAATAGGCGAACCAACTCCTGATGATGCTGAATCTGAGCAATCATCTCACAATACTGAAAACATGAATGTTGCTGAAAGCATGTCATTGCAAGCGGGCAGGCCTGCAATTGAGTCAAGGAAGTGGGCTCTTCTCTGACGTGCCTGCCACTTTTATGAGATCTCCTCGATACATTTAGCTCTGCGGTTGAATCACTATCCTGCTCATATTCTTGCTCATATGATGAATTTGTCTCTGACATGGTGCTTTGCAATGTGTATAACAAGTATATGCTGATATATGTGGTGAAAACAAGAGTTTTTCTTTCAATACCAAATGTGTGTCAAATGTGAAGGGGCGGTGGTAAACAAGGACAGTGGGAAAAGTAGACTGGAGATTGTCAAGTGAATTTAAGGATGTGAGGACAGTCACTGTTTTGGGGACTTCGGGATTTGGGGATTTTATAAGTGATATGGGAGTGGGAGATGTAGTAGGGTTTAGTGATAGGGAAAATGGGATACAAGGGATATGATTGTTTTGGGACAGAGGGAAGAGGAAAGGAATATAATAACAGTATGACAGTGATGGGAACACAAATGAACAATGGAGTGGGAGTGTTTAGCACCAATAGCCAAATTTCAACACTTCATTTAAAACCCTAAGGGAGCAGATTTTGATATGGATATAGGGTTTGTTTTTCACCAACCAAAACGCTAATGTCTTTGCCTCCAAACAACACCACACATGACTAAAATCACTGAACAAGCGTTATCAAACTTACTTGGAGCAAATGAGTTGAACCGATTTGATTTTTTATGGAGCCTTGATGAATTTGTGTCTTTAAGGCTCTGTGCGCCGCGCACAAGCCCAGTGCGCCGCGCCTTGTGGATGCGCCGCAGCAAAGAAAAAATGCACTGTGGCAAGCCATCCAATGCATCGCGCAGCCTGTGTGCGTCGTGCTCTTACCCAATGCGCCGCACAGACAATTACCCATAGTCTTGGCTCCAAAATGACAGCTTCGCCCTCTCACTACTAAACTTCGACTTTCTTTGAACTCTTGGATGAAAATGACCTTTCAAACAATGAAAATATCTTTATAAAGTCATGGCTCTGATTTTCTCTTTGTAGAGACCCACTTTGTAATGTTTCAAAATTGGCATTTCTTCACTTTTAATACAACTCTGTTCTTCAAGTTTCCTTTTTGACTTTTTGGCTTGAAATGGTGGCCTTCTTGGTTGATTTTTTGTAGGGATGGTGGCATTGGACTTCAGAAAAGGATGACCAGAGGCTGCATTTGAAATACTTCATGGCGGAAAACTTTAAAAATACATATTTATTACAAACAATTAATTTGACGATTTCTTCTTCAAAACAGAGTTTTGAAGAAGAAACATCCTTGAGCATTATTAATGATGAAAATATTGAAACGAAAACTTATTGAAGACATCCTCATGGTCTGCGAGCATTATTTGACATTCTGAAGACCAAACCCTAGACCTCGTGACTGAAATTCTCTTTTTTGACCAACATACCACCTATGACTGTAAATGACTGAAATCAAATATAATGAATTTTGATAAATTTTGAGCAACCCAGCAGGTAAAAACATGAGGGATAATGAGAGAACAAAGCCCTTCCGTCAGATGATGGCATGCCCCTAATGGAATGCAGATGAATGAGCGGAATGAAACACCTAAAAATGAAATGCAATAAGAGAAATGATCTCTGACGGAGGGATGTAAAGACCGACTCTAACATTGGCTCCAATGGGGATGGTAGCTCTTGGGAGGTGCCAAGAACGACAGATCTCTGGGAGAGTAGGCAGTGCCTTCGTCCATTGGGCTATGGAGTCCATTATTTTGAAAAAGTAACTCAAGACTGTTGAATGAATTTATTTGACTGACTGACTCAAACTGACTCAATTTTTAAAACTAAAATGACTGAACCAAACCGACTAGACAGACTCAAACCAAAACTGAAATCCTTCAAAATTATAGCCTTCACTTCGGGCCCCAAACTTAAGAAAAGACCACAGTGCCCACTTGTGATAAAATTGAAATAAATGATATGTACAATGACAATATGATCAATAGAAAATATCTTAGAAATGGTACCGCTTGAGCAGACGACCGTTGACTAGCCCTCTTGGACAGTCTTCACCGTTCATCTCCTTCAAAAGAAAGGTGTTCTGACCTAGATATGCTGCAATCTTGAATGGACCTTTCCAGAGATTTTCAAACTTACCGTGTTTACCTTTGTCCTCATTCCCGGCATCCCACTTCAGCACCACTTCCTCCAATTGGAATTTATCTTCTTTCGCTTTCCTGTCATAGATTTTCTTGATTCTCTCCTGCAACTTGAATGTATTCTGGAAGACCTCTTCTCTCGTTTGCTGCAAATGAATCATCTGATTTATCCTTCTCTGCATATGGCTTTCTTCACTGTCAGCTTCTTGAAGAAGCTTGACCACCGGAACAGCAAGTGAGGTAGGAAACACTGTATCCACTCCATAAACTAACTCAAAGGGGGACATACCAATGGACTTCTTTTGACTCACCCGATCAGCCCATAGCACATTGACCAACTTCTTATGCCAACTTCTTATAGCAACTTTTTAATGATGTTGACTAAAGATTTATTGGAAGATTCCACCAAACCGTTGCCTTG
Source organism: Pinus albicaulis (assembly GCA_034641835.2). Lineage (NCBI taxonomy): Eukaryota > Viridiplantae > Streptophyta > Pinopsida > Pinales > Pinaceae > Pinus > Pinus albicaulis. Next base: position 425,206,106 of record CM076575.1, on the reverse strand, counting down.
CGGATGATAGGCCGTTGAATTCCCCAAAATGATTTTATACTTGGCACAAAACTCAATCATATTTCTTGATTTAAAAGCTGCAGAATCATCAGTGATCAATTTATTTGGGCAACCAAAACGAGACAAAATGTTGTTCTCAAGGAAAGAAATGATTACTGAATCGGTAGCTTGTCTAGTGGGAACTGCTTCGATCCATTTCGTGAAGTAATCAGTCGCTATTAGGATCCATCTATGCTGTCCTGAAGAAGGAGGATGGATCTCCCCAATGAAATCCAAACCCCACTGCTGAAAAGGGGCACTTACCTCAATAGGTTTAAGCAGCAAAGGCTGTAATTTCTGTCTTCCTTCAAAAATTTGGCACTCATGGCAGCCTTTTATTGTTTTATACACATCAGCAAACAATGTCGGCCAATAGTATCCTTCTCTTAAAATCTTATTGGTTGTTTTTTTCCAAAAAAGGTGACCCTCGCAGTCTCCTTTATGGAAATCCTTCATTACCTTCTTCGCTTCTTCCTCCACCAAAAAATTTAACAAAACACGACCCGGATATTTCTAATAAAGTGCAGAATTCAGAATACAAAATTTTGCAGCCTTCAGTTTTAGAGTTCTACCTTTGTTTCTAGTCATGCCAGGCGGTGATGACAAATTTTGAAGAACATACATGATATCTGAATACCATGGGGAAGCAACCAACATTTCCGATACCTGAAGTGGCGAATTCTCCTCATCCTCATCAGACATAGCAGCAATTAGATTTATATCTAGTGCATGAAAATTTGATTCAGCCATAAGCTTCGCCAGCCCCTGTCCCTTGATAAGATTCGTGGGCCTTATCTCCACATCATATTCCAGCAAAGCTGCAATCCACTTGCCTCGTCTTCCTTCCGGATCAGTCTGTACTAAAACATCTTTCACGACAGCGTTAGGTACATAAGCCAAAATATGGGAATGCAAAATGTATACCCGGAAATCCTTTAATGCTTTTACCAGTGCTAGAGCTTGCTTCTCAATGATGTTGTACTTCAAGGCTGTGTCTCTAATAGTTTGACTGAAAAAAGATATTGGCTTCTCATGCCCATATCTTTTCTGCATTAACACAGCTGCCATGATATGCTCCGAAGCAAAGGAAAACAAAATAAAATCTTGGTTGTAATCTGGGCTGATTAACACCAGAGCTGAAGATAGTGACAACTTCACCAAATTAAAGGACTTTACCGCCTCTTCAGTCCACTTCACTTGGCTGTCCTTTTTCAGCATATTTTTTATTTCTTTTAAATGTTCAGCAAGGTTAGGGACAAAACGGCGTAAAAAGTTCATCTTACCATTAAATGACTGAATCTCCTTCTTGTTCCTGGGAGGGTCAATTTGCTGAATTGCTTCAACACATGCCGGATCAATACGAATGCCATCTTTTGAAATAATGTGACCAAGTAATTTGCCCTCATCCATGGCAAACAAGCTCTTTTTAGGATTAAGCGAGACACCATATTTTCTGCACTCTTGAAAAAACACTTTCAAGTGATACATATGCTCTTCATCTGAATTGGAAAAGACCGTCAAATCATCAAGGTATATAACAAGGAAAGCATCCTTCTCATTCGCAAAAGCCATGTCCATCGCCCGCTGGAAAGTCGCACCAGCATTCTTCAAACCGAATGGCATCTTGTCATAGTGGAAAGTTCCCCACAGAGTGGTGAATGTTGTTTTGTCACGGTCGTCCTCATGGACCAAAATTTGGTTAATATATCCAGAATAACCATCGAGTAGTGACATGCGAGATGCTCCAACTACTCGCTGCAATATATGATCCATCTTAGGCAATGGATAATTGTCCTTCAATGACACCTTGTTCAGATTTCAGAAATCAATGCACACTCGAATCTCACCTGTCTTTTTCCGCACTGGCACTAAATTGGAAATCCAATCAGAAAATCTGATGGGAACAATGCTTCATGCTTTGTACAACCTGTTTACCTCCTTCTCAATCGATGGCAGCAACTTTGGGTTGATTCTTCTTAGCTTCTATCTGAAAGGCTTCTGATTAGGCTTGATTGGGATAGTGTGCTGAATTATATTGGTATCATACGTCTTTAAATCTGAGTAATCCCAAGCGAAAGCATCAGAAAACGAAGACAAAAAACTCACATATTTTGCTTTTACCTCCGGTGGCAATGATTTGGATAACTTCACCATCTTGGGGTCTTCAGCTGTTCCAATATTTATATCTTCAACTCCTTTTTCAGTCGGCCGTAAGGTTGGTTTCTTGGCCACATCATCCTGATCGAAGAGCTCTTCTAAAGGTATCAAACCTTTAGGAATAACGTTGTCTTTCGGCTGCAACACTTCCATTTGATTTAATTGCACGTCAGCTTCACCATAATCATATTCTACATCAATTGAGGTATCTTTGAACTTCCCTTTATTTTGCAGAAAATAATTAATCTCATCATCATCTTGGAAAACTTGCCAACATCTTTGATTATCCAGGACGGTAGGACGGTGCTTCACATGGATTTCAACCTTATTACTTGAATTCATTGGGATCTTCAAATTACTTGTTGCCTTAGCAAGTGCATCTGCAATTCCATTTTGAATGCGAGGAATACAGGTCAAAGTATAATCTGAAAACTGCTTCAAAATATCCAGAACAACATTACGGTAAGCCCGCATCCGGGGATCCTTCGTTTAATATTCACCCTTTACTTGCTTAATCACCAATTCGGAGTCGCCATAGACTGCAATTCTCTTAGCATTCAGCTTTCTAAGAATTTTTAGGCCAGCAATCAGAGCTTCGTACTCAGCCTCATTGTTTGAACAATCGAATGCTAATTTGTAAGAACATACCCGTACATTGCTTGGTACCTTGTTTGGAGTGGAAAAATGACTGCGTACCCAAATACCAATTCCAGCACCATCATTTCCCACTGCACCATCGAAATCCATGGTCCATAGACCCTCTTCATCATCTTCTAAGTGCTGAAATTGTGCTAGCTCTGTTTTTTCTGCTTGCTGTCCACTATCTTTAGCTGATTGCTCAACTGTGTTTTCCAGTTTTTGCCTTTCTTTCTGCAAAACGTCTCTGAAATTCTCGGTAATCTCTAGAATATCTTCTGCTTGAACTAACTGACTATCGACATCATTGAAACTATCGGCAAACAAAAAAAAAGACTCTAAATATGTATGTACATAATTAATCGGATGATTGACCGGTTTCTCCTTGGTTGTAATCATATACTTCATTTTTTGTTCCCGGTACAACTTTCTCATTTGACCAAACACGGAAATCGTTGAATAGGAGAAATCTAGTTGTAGTGTCCCTTTCAATTTTTCTCCCAAGATCTGGAAAGCAACATACCAAACCTGGGAGGAATGTCTGCCACAACTACGTCCATCAAAACATTCTTTGCAGGAATCTGATCCAAACTAACAACTAAGTCTTTAATGAGCCCAATACATCTCACTCTGCTAGAATCAAATGAATAAAGATCATGGTACTTCCTAGTGATGTCTAAACCCAACTTCTCCATGATTTCCTTAGGCATGAGATTATGGGAAGCACCAGAATCGAAAATGGCATTATGCAAAACAAACTCATGCAATCGAAGAATGATATAAAAAGGATGCACTTCGCTATCAGGAGACTCACCATCCAAAGCTGGTCCAAATATTAGTTGCGGTTGCTCATCTTCAATATTCACCATATCAGACATGGGATCGAAATTCAAAACTCTAGAAACTTGACCTCTATAACTGTTTTTCTTCATTAGTTCAGTCAAGGAAATGGATACCTTTAACTTAGAAATCTCATTCTCCAAACTAAAGGCTAAAGTTTTTTCGATCTCTTTGGCTGGAACATCTTTCTTTTCAGCCTTCTCCCTCGATGTAATTGGTTGATTTGATTTTTCTGCTGATGATGAATTGGTGGCAGCGGGATCAACTATCTCTTTTGCTTTCTTTTGTGCAACAGGTGAATCGTTTTTAGGTGCTGAAACTTCCTTTCTCTTTTGGATTGGGTTGACAGGCACATCTCTGTTTCTAAGAGAATATTGCTTCTGCTGGGCTGACAAGGCATTCATATAACCTCTCTGATACTCATCCGACTCTTCCTCAAGAGCTACATCGTTGGCCAAGATAAAATTCTCATCTCTTTGTACAGCTGAACTTTCTGCATACTCCTCATCTTCAGTGATATAAATGGGAAAATCATCAGGAGTAAAGAAGTGATTTTCATCCCCTACTACATCATCTTCATCATCTGAATCCTGACCAACAAAATTTTGCTGAAGAGGTGTCTTTACTTGCTGCTGGACTGCTGGTTCTTGTGCTCGCTGCTCTCATTGTTTAATCCTAAATTGTGGCTGCTGCTGACCATGGAAATTGGGATTTCGGATCTGCGGTTCGGGCTTATCAAGTGTGAACCTTTCAAACATTTTTTCCACTTTATGAAGTAGCTGATCTGAAGTAGAAGCTTCTTCTTTTATCACAACTTTCTTCTCTACTCTCAATCTAGCTCTCTTGTCATTCAAATTCGCCTCCACACTCCGCAATCTTCTACATATCCTCCAAAGTGGGTGGATCTCTTTATCGTAATGAATAGGCCATGTACGGATCAAAACCATCTAGGAATTTTAACAAAGCTGATTTCTTAGATGGCCTCAAATCATCAGGAATTGCATTATAAACCGCATTAAATCTGATAATATAGTCTTGGACGGATTCACCAGAATTGCGCTTGATCTTGGTATATTCAGAATTGATTTGAAGTGGATATTTCTTCATTTCCCACTGATCTAGAAACTGTCTCTGAAGCTCATCTAATGTATTAATACTTCTAGGCTGCAAAGCTCTGAACCACTTACGTACCTCACCTCCAAAAGTTTGCACAAACAATCTCATGGTGACATTCTCTTCATCAATTTCATGGAGATCAAAGAAGTCTGTCATTCTATCAATATGCTGCTGAGCGGGCACACTTTGAGGAGTACCATCAAACAATGGGATTTTACTCTGATAATCAGCGGGCATGGGATCTAAGTTC